>JASAND010004539.1:0-16418 GCA_030248195.1 Trissonchulus latispiculum
ACGGACATCTCTGATAAAATACAAAGCAAATAATCATTTTAAATTAAGCAAATCAAATTGCAGAAAAAATAAGGTAGCACAATAAGGTAAAAATAAAAATGTTTAATAAATTAAGTATTTCAGATTTGAATACTTGGAGCTTATTTGAAGAAATAGTTTAGATTCAGACAAGAAAATAGGTTGAAAGTCCGTTCCACATACATCACGGGAAGTAATTCTGCATTTGGACTTGAAACAAGAAATTTAGTGTAAAATAAAACTGTTAGACACACTACCCGCCTCCAGAGACCTGCAGAAAATTAAAAACAGCGGTGACAGAAATCCCGATTACAATACGAAGAGCCGGCAAAACTGAAGAGGCAAAACAAAAGCTGCCACCAGAAGAGCCCAAAACAGGAATCAGTGAAAGGAAGAAAATGAAATTGTTTACAGTTGAAAAAAGAGCCCACCAGTGTGCGTCAAAGCAGGAGCAGAAGTGATGAGAGAAGACAGAGAGCAGTCGTGAATACAATGGAATTCCACAAAAAGAGTGTAAACTAACCTGACACCCTGTCCATACACTGTGCACTCAACGCAGCACAGTTCAACATTTCCTCTGACGGCTTGCATCCTGTCGGGTCGACGCCAGACGCTGGAGCCATCGCCCAAGATCCGACTGATTACATAGGCTGAAAACAAACCAGGTTAGCACAAACGCGCAGCCTGAGTAATGTATTGCATCTATCAGAAGTACACGTCATGAACAATCTCGAGATTCGACTAAAAATGGAGCCTACAACACTCCCGAGTGTGCCTGTGATCTAATCTCAACTACTACGCCAGGAAGCTTTGGAATGCTGATAGACGTTGTGCTGGCATTAATAGCACATTTCACAATCCAATGGATATGCAATCTACAAGCGGCAGTGGAAGGACAGGATTATTCCTTTCAGCTTCCTGACAGGGAAAGACAGCATTCGCTAAAATGGCAACTAACTGTGGATTAATTGATATGGCCACATAAATAGCATGACAGCTGGCATACTCTTTGTATTATAGTTTAACGATTGCACGCTAACGGCTGACCCTCCGCGCAAATTGGTGTCTAGTCGAATCAGGGGTGTCGTCACTCGCTCTACGAATGCTTATGTGCTAAGCTCGGTCGCCAGCACTACGTACGCGACTTTTGTGTCTGTTTCGAGAGCTTTTTACAACAACACAAGCATACAGCGGGCACTTGCTTTGAAGTGAAGGGTCCAATTTGAGTGGGGGGGGTCAGCCGTTAGCGTGCAGAGGATGTGTAACGTTTATAATACATCGAGTATGCCAGCTGTCACTCTTATGTATTATGTATATACTCTTGATAGGGACTAATGGGGAAAGTTAACAGTGGTCACTATGTATTGCAAAAATTTTGAGGGGGGGCAAGCTAAAATGCTGTGAAACTGCTACCGCAACTAAACAGTTGGTGGAAATTTCAAGCAAAATCTGGAGCTTTTTAAGACATTTTCATTGAGTACGCAGAAAATGCAGGCGAAAATTTTCGAAATATTTATCTGCGCTGCTTATACTCATTAAAAATTTTTCTTTTGTCTCCGATTTTCGGGAGGGCATGCCCCCTCGCCCCCCCCCCCCCCCGGCTACGCGCCTGACAAAGGTTAACAATCCAATATATACACGTTTATGAATAGTACGGCGATAGCAAAAATAGAACTCGACCAGTGACCATTCGTCCTCACTAAAGGTCAGGAATTCCCACTATACACAAAAGTTATCAATGGTGTGTGCGGACATTCCATCAAGGGGGGCTTGGGGGGGGGGGGGGGGGGGGGGGGGGGTGGGGGGCACCTCCGGAAACTGATGGACACGGACCCCATCAAATGGAGATTCCACAGGTGCCCCCTGGCATCCGTCTGGTCAACGGTGCAAACGGGTTCCAAACTCCCGGGAACACGACTCGTGTTGTGTTGGGTTAACACTGAAGCATCTGGAGTCCTCAAATTAGTTACCGAGCGGTTGGGTCCAATACTCCACATCATTTACGTCCCGGATTCTCCGATAAGTGGACCTGACAATGCAAAGACGTGTGCTGGGCCAGTAGATGCCGAAGTGCTTATAGCTTGCAGTCTTCAAGCTGATGGAGCTTTGTACTTGTACCTACTTGTAATTAACTCTGGACTAGTCGTCGCCGATTACTGTGGATGCCCCCTGTCTGATGAGTTGCCGCCAGTGATCCCGGCCAGCCGCCAGGTTCTTTACGATTCCGTCGTTGTTCATGGGTCTGAAGGTCTGGATAATACTATCTTGATTACCTCCTTGATTCAGATTATATTAGATCCGGATACTCGCACGTTGAGAGGGTAAGTGGGCATGGTGCGAGGCTTTTCTATTATATACTGTAATTTTATGATTTTCGATATTTCTGATGTCTGCCTAGTTTTGATATAGTGCCATTAATTTGCATGAACCAGGTCAACCTAACCAAATTCCAGCTGAAATATTTGAAGTGATTTTGAAAATTCATTACGGGTACAGTTGCAGGGTACAGTTGTGTTCTTCAAACCATGAACACTTTAAAATTCAGCTCAGATTATTACCCTATTTTTACTAATTTTCTTTCATCTGTACTGTCGTAATTTTGGTTCAGAAAGGATTTTTTCGAAAAATCTTTCAATATAAAGTGCCATGACACCGAGGCAGTCCTGGACATCCAAGCGAAAATTTATTCCATTGAGCGAGTTGATGATGGTCAATCAAAACTTAAAAAGCAGCGAAGATCAGAAGATCTTGATAATTAAAAACCGTTGGAAGTTGCAGAGGAAAATTGAGTATTTCTTTTGTGAGAAGAAAGAACTCGTCATGCGGATTCAGAAAACTTTGTGGTAGCTATGTGTCTTGAGCTTTCTTACATGAGCCGGTAACAGCTCATATTGTCGGTATAGGAAATTTCATTTCATCGACTATGTCTTTTCTCTATGTAGACACAGCTCTCTTTTTTGGTATATTCGTTTGACCGTGTCGTATATCTACTTTTTTCAGGTTTCAGTCCCTTTTGGAACGAGAATGGTTGTCCGGCGGTCATCCCTTCTTTTCCAGGTGTTCTCGAGGCGCTTTCAGTCGGCAGACCGGTAGCAATACCTCAGCTCCTACTGGCCAGGAAGGACCCACCTTTCTGTGTTTCTTGGACTGTGTCTATCAGGTTAGAATTTCTACAGAATTGCTTGCTTCAGTGTCGGCTATGGAAAAAAGTTCAGACATTTAGTGGCGATTTCTGTAGCTGTCAGCATTACAATTTTATTCCTGGATTTTTAACCAAAATCCAGGTTTAAATTTACAGCTTTACAGCCATTTAATGCCATTTAACTTCAGCCCATTTTTTAAAAGGTTTTGAAATTTTACTATAGTTTGACAACATTTGGCTAAAATTTGTGTTATTTCTTAGTTTAGTTTGACCTTTCTAACGTTGTCCCCTACCCCTGACTGAATATTCTATCCTTTGCATGGAACTTCCAAGTTTTGAGGGATGCCGGACTCCTCCCTTGAAAGGGGTGTTTGTGATTTTTTATGTGTTGATGGTGTTGTTTTGTATTAAGAATCCTTGTTTTGATTCGTTTGTTGTTTGTTTTTTTTTGTTTGGGAGCGCGTTAGCGCTCCCACTAGAATAGGGAAAATTTGACGCAATGTGTATAATCTGGACATTGTTTGGCCTGGGGCCAGCGGAGGAGTGGACCGATCGGGCTCAAACTTGGTGTGTGAAGAGCCTGTGGGCAGGGGTACGTGCTGTGAAAATTTCAGCCGGATCGGCCGGGTAGATCTTGAGATATGAAAATTGGCCCCCCGAGCAGGTCGCGTTTCTCCTCTTTTTTTTTTTTCCCCCCAGGGGTGCAGGTCGGATGACCCTTCAGAGCCATACTATTTTAGGTTTTTCTTGTACAAAAAGTGCCCCAATTCCGGGGAAATTACTTTCCGCGGTTCCCGGACCCCCCCAGATGGCCCCACCCCCCCGGTGGGGACCCCCCAAGTGACCCCCGTCCGAAAATAATTGCACTTCGAAATAGATCGCAGCGAGCGAAGCTGGGCTCTCATATTGGGGTTGTGGCATGGCCCAAGGGTGGAGGTCTCCATTTGAGAGTTTGGTGTTGGTCGGTCATCTGTGGCGCCCTGGCCAGGGGTCAAAAGTTAGTGTGTAAAAGGGGGGGTCTGGGCCTACGGAGTAGGCAGCCCTATACATAAGAGCTGCTGGGCTGAGGTTTCGTATTCGAATAGGAACCCCTATATGGTGAATCTAAAGGGCCCATTAGTTTCGCTCTAGGACCTATCCATGTGGCTGGGGGGCACCCTGATGGTGGTGGGCCCTACCGTGTCGCAACTCCAACTTTAACCTCTTCTACAGAAATATCTACAGTGAGCAGGTCTCTCTTACTTGGGGTTTGGGGTGGGGTGCGGGGGCACTACAGCATAGGCTATAGTAGGTTTCGCCCGGACCCCTGTGTCGCCCTGGCCAGGGGTCCGGACCGTGGACCGTGGCCAAAATGGCCAAAAATCGATTTTTCCAAAAGTGGCCATGTTTGGTATCAAATGAAAGCCCGTGGTGAGGCGAACATTTTTTGTCATTGGAGGACCCCTCCAAAGTGGCCCCAGCGGCCTGTGGCGCCCTGGCCAGGGTCCGGACCGGTCCAAAATGGCCAAAAATCGATTTTTCCAAAAGTGGTCAAGTTTGATATCAAATGAAAGCCCTTGGTGAGGCGAACATTTTTTGTCATTGGAGGACCCCTCCAAAGTGACCCCAGCGGCCTGTGGCGCCGTGACCAGGGTCCGGACCGGTCCAAAATCGATTTTTTGAAAGGTTTTCAAGTTTGGTATCAAATGAAAGCCCTTAGTGAGGCGAACATTTTATCTCATTGGAGGGCCCCTCCAAACTGGTCCCAGCGGCCTGTGGCGCCCTGACCAGGGTCCGGACCGGTCCAAAATGGCCAAAAATCGATTTTTCCAAAAGTGGCCAAGTTTGGTATCAGATGAAAGCCCTTGGTGAGGCGAACATTTTTTGTCATCGGAGGACCCCTCCAAAGTGGACCCAGCGGCCTGTGGCGCCCTGACCAGGGTCCGGACCGGTCCAAAATCAATTTTTTGAAAGGTTTTCAAGTTTGGTATCAAATGAAAGCCCTTGGTGAGGCGAACATTTTATCTCATTGGAGGACCCCTCCAAACTGGTCTCTAGCGACCTGTGGCGCCCTGGCAAGGGGTCCTAATTGGTCAAAAATCAAAATTTCCAAAAGTTGTCAAATTTGGTTTTAAATGAAAGCCCAAAATGAGCAGAGCAACTTTTGTCATGTATATATAGCTGCATATCCAAGGTTACGGTGCTGGTTGGCTTTTAAAATAGCCTTCCTGCCTAAGATAACGCACCGTGTAAAAAGTTCTGAAAAGTCCATGAACAGTGGCCTTCCAGCCTAAGATGACGCACCGTGTAAAAAGTTCTGAAAAGGCCATGAACAGTGGCCTTCCAGCCTAAGATGACGCACCGTGTAAAAAGTTCTGAAAAGGCCATGAACAGTGGCCTTCCAGCCTAAGATAACGCTCCGTGTATAATGTTCGGTAGAGGTCATGAACAGTGGCCTTCCAGCCTAAGATGACGCACCGTGTATAAAGTTCTGAAAAGACTATTAACAGGCATTTTTCCGTTTCAGCAAATGCATTCAGTTGAACTAGAACGTTTTCATCCAGCCTGTTTGCGGTAGCTAGCTTTGCTTACATTGTGTATATATGCAACTTCTCTGACATGATTTTCTCTGCAGCGGAAAAATAAGCGAAACTAGGGGGAAAAATGCCCTTGACGGGCAACCAACAGGTAGAATAGGGAAAGATGTCAGGAGATAAATTGGTCCCTAGTTTACTTAGATGTTAAATATATATATATATATATATATATATATATATATATATATATATATATATATATATATACGGTGCGTGATCTATAAATAAATATCTGCTGAAGCGGAAAAATGCCATTTCTCAGCGATTAAAATGACAGAAACCAGTTTTGTGCGCCGAATAGGGAATCTACTCGGCGACTAAAATAAAAGAAACCAGCTTTGTCGCCGAATAGGGAATCTACTCGGCGACTAAAATGAAAGAAACCAGCTTTGTGCGCCGAATAGGGAATCTACTCGGCGACTAAAATAAAAGAAACCAGCTTTGTCGCCGAATAGGGAATTCCCTCCTTCCGCCCTATTCGCGCGAACTTATCGTCTTTGGGGAGGAAATATATAGGTAATGATTCTGTTGGGAACTGCCAACGTAAGCATTGCGCTCAATATGACATTTCACGTGCCAGTTGCGTGGTGACTAGGAGTGGCGCTAGGTTAATTTCTTTTTGAGCTACCTGATCCGTGAAATAGTTTACGCATACAACCGCTACCAGGACAAACAGAAAGCAACAATAAGTAGACAGTTTAAACAATTTGTGGTCGACAGTCCTTCTGCTAAAACATGTGCAATCAATCGCATTTCATTTATTCTAATATATTTTTTATTATATATATATATATATATATATATTTATATATATAAATATATATATATATATATATATATATATATATATATATATATACGTACGTATAATGTTTGATTGTATCAATTCTCGGCAAGATCAGAACGGAGCACACCTATATATATAATACAGATACTACATACGAAATATATATATATCAGCAACAATATCCTAATCGTATATGCTCTCAATGTTTCTGATACCACATCGAAGACATCGTATTTATGTCTGTGAAAACCTTGACTTACGTAAGTGCTTGATAAAACTGTTGTTTTGCATTCTGAAGTATATAATTCTGCCATTCTGAAGCTCTCTCATTATTCAGCAAAGCAACACATAACAGGCTTCAAAGTTCGCGCGAATAGGGCGGAAGGAGGGAATTCCCTATTCGGCGACAAAGCTGGTTTCTTTTATTTTAGTCGCCGAGTAGATTCCCTATTCGGCGCACAAAGCTGGTTTCTTTCATTTTAGTCGCCGAGTAGATTCCCTATTCGGCGACAAAGCTGGTTTCTTTTATTTTAGTCGCCGAGTAGATTCCCTATTCGGCGCACAAAACTGGTTTCTGTCATTTTAATCGCTGAGAAATGGCATTTTTCCGCTTCAGCAGATATTTATTTATAGATCACGCACCGTATATATATATATATATATATATATATATATATATATATATATATATATATATATATATATATATATTTAACATCTAAGTAAACTAGGGACCAATTTATCTCCTGACATCTTTCCCTATTCTACCTGTTGGTTGCCCGTCAAGGGCATTTTTCCCCCTAGTAGCCCCCCAGAAGCTGAGAAATTTTTATATTTCGTGACCTTCGTGGAATTTTTACAGAGCATTCGTTGAAATTACAATAATATTTAAGGCGCAGTGCTTGTTCATGCACCTAAATAATGCAGAAGGTGGTCAAAGTAGACCGAATAGGGTAATCGGCACTCATTTTTAGTGCGAAACACGTATTATGATGGTATAATACACATATTTCGCGCCGAAGGCGCGAAAATTTTTTGAAAAATAGGCGTTTACACACGTGGCAGGAAAAAATTCCTGGGGGGCAACACAATTTCGGGGGGGGAATTCCCCCCATCCCCCCCCCCTGGCTACGCGCCTGTATATATATATATATATATATATATATATATATATATATATATATATATATATATGTGTATATATAATATATAAGGTTCGAAAAACATGCGATTTGGCAACTTTTTGGATAACTTATTATAGGATTGCCGTAGAGATCCCGGATATGGCCCAGCATGTGTGGGGTGGGGTCTAGTTTCTTCCCATCCCCTAAGTTCCCGGGCAAGGGCTGCGCTTTCAGAAAAATTTTGAAAATTGACTGTATTTTTTCGGAGCCAAATCGAAAAATACACGGGGCGGCAGGGTTTTTTCAAAATTTCACCTGTGCTTTTGTGTTTTTTTAGAAAATTTTCGCAGTATTAACACGTTTTAACGGTTTTATAACTATATTTAGCATTTTTCGCTTGTTACAGAAGAAATACAAAACATATTGCTTTCTTAGTCTTTATAAACGATATTTCAATGTTCTGAACGTTAAATATTTGCGTTGAAGACGTCTTTTTGCGCTACAATGGCGGGTCTGTGGGGCGGAGCCCACCAGACGTTGAGAATTTTTTGAAAATTGAACTTTTTGGTCTGAAATTCTTCAAAAATTTTCGACAGTATATTTTATTCCCGTTATTTCTTGAATTTGGAAACATAATTTCGTAGAATAATATGCCTATACAGTCCCAAATGGCAGCGTTGCTTAGAATAATAAAGGCTACACTAACACTATTGCCCAGACGAAACAGAAGTAAAAACAGGAATATATAGCGCGGCGGGAAAAGAAAAGCCATTTTGAAATGCGGGAAAAGAAAACCCATCGGCAGTGTGAGACAGCCATATGACCTAGATCAGATTTTGATAGCCTATCTTAAAGAGCGTCCAAAACTACCCTAGGGGCCCCCTAATATTCTTTTCTTATCTGCATACTTGAGCCTCCTACAGCTTACACGGCTTACTGCGAAATTAGAGAACGGAAACTCTGTGTGCACAAAAAAATGAACACCATTAAAATAAAATTAAAGTTATTAAAATTAATTAAATCTTGTCCTTGACATATTTAAATGTTGGCCATCATAGCTCATATAAACTTTTTCATGCGACTGCAAGGAGCATTTTTCCTACTTGTCCTCCTTTTAGTTTATGGGACCCCGTAGTTTGGGGTCTGGCTTCTTCTGGGGGGCTGCCGCCCCTCAGACCCCCCGCTTACCTCTTCGGATTCTATATTATTACACAAATTAATGGCTGAAGTGCTCTAGATTAATTCCTAGGGGGGGTCTAAATTTGAAAATGTTCTCCAACTTCTGGGGGGCTCCGCCCCCCAGACCCCCAGGGTATTTTTTAGGGATTTTTTTCGGGGGGGGGGGGGCTTCCCGGGGGCCCCCCCCCCCGGGCCCGGGGGGGGGGAGAAATTTTCGGGGGGGGGAGATTTTTTGCAAAAATGAGCCAAAAAATGGTATTATTTGGCGTATTTTGCATGGTGAAACGCAAAAAGTTCTCAAAAATGCCAGGATTTAAGCTAAAAATAGCTATTTTTTCGAAAAAATCTCCGGCGAAGCCGGAAATTTTTTGAAAATTGGCCTATTTTTGGCAAAAATTTGGGCCTCCAAAAAATCCCGGGGGGGGGGGAAGCAAAAATCCCGGGAGGGGGCGATTTCGGGGGGGGGGAAGGCATTTTCGGGGGGGGGAAAGGTCAATTTCGGGGGGGTACGGGTGCGGGTACCCCCTTCCACGCCTCCAACTAAGTTCGTTTCGTGACAACAAAAGAATTTGGTCAAGTCAAACCCCCCCCCTTTTCAAAATCCTGGATACGCCCCTGCTAGGGGGTGTATTATTGCAGTCTCCGGTGCTTCTCAGCAAATGTTGTGGGACTTTTAAAATTTTGAAATTTTTGGTCCCAACATGGGGGTCAGACAGGATGAACTTTGGTGTGCCACCCTGAACTACTGGAATGACCTAGGGCAAAACGGATTATAGTTATACAGAGGATATGTCTTAAACTTCACGACGGCATATGCTGTTTGGTTCTGGTGCCTGTAGTGCGACCTGGGGGTTACCTTAATTCGGCGGGAAAAGAAAACCCACATGCGGGAAAAGAAAACCCAATTTTCAAAATGGAACATTTTTCAAACCATTAGCAACAAAGGTCATATGAACACTTAAATTTGTTTAATAGAGCCTCCAGAACCTGGCTTTACCTGGCATCATTCCGTTATGTGTAGCCCAGATGATCAAATTGTGGCATGGTGCCATTTCAAGCCAAATTTGCAATTTTTACCAAATTTGCTTATTTTTTTAAGTTAAAATGGTCTATTTTGGCTCAAAATACAATAAAAACTTGTTTTCTATACGACAGAATGTTCAAACTACAGAAAATAAGCAAATCTAAAAATTTGCCTATCTTTACGTGTTAAACATACAAAATTTTGAAATATTAATTTAGCTTACATTTTCGCACAAATTTTTATATTTTTGATGCAGACGTACTAAAAACAACCCGCTCTTTCGAATGGTGCAGTCAAAATAGTTCTGGCACCCTTCTAGTAAAAAATTCAGAATGGGTTTTCTTTTCCCGCATTGGGTTTTCTTTTCCCTTCTGTTTCGTCGAATATTTCTCACTAACGGTAAGTGCTAGAGAGATGTTTTATGGCTCATTTTGAAGTTCTTCGCAAGGCCTCATGGTAGTTATCGTTAGATTTTCGATTTGTAGCTTAATAAAAAAGGTACAGCGAAAATTCGAAAATTTGGGTTTTTATTTCCCGCCGCGCTATAGATGATATTTGCGCCGCAGGCGCAGAATTTTTTGGAAAAACTTAAAAATTATGCTTAAAATCTGTAAAAATTTGCTCCTTCGTTGGTTTTTTTCCGAAAAAAAAGATTGCCGGAAAAAACCTTTTTTCCGGTTTTTTTTCCATTTTTTCCATTTTTTCCTTTTTTCCCGGTCACTCCAAAATTACACAATGTGCTAAAAGTTGCGTTATTCCATGTTTTTGCATACACAGAAGCAGTTTTCACGATATTTAGTAGCCCCACAGAGTAATGCAATTACACAAGCGCTTAGAAAGGTTCCAGTATTGATTATAGGAATCAAATATTTTCAGCGGGTGACGCTGTAAAGCAAAGGACAGGTGACTTCTGTATACCTTGGCGGCTTTGCTAGGCCTAGTTTGTGGTTTTCGTAGGTAACGCGCCTCGTAAAGTAAACAATTCCAGATATTTTAGCAGTTTTGGTTGAAATGAACACTCCACGGTTAGGTATGGAATTATTAACTCTACCTGAGTTACGCAATCATTTTCACATTCCAAGGGAAAAATGTTAAATCCCAAAATTATCTCAAATTCCTGAATATCGTATTCTTACCTCATTAAACACTATTTTTGATAGTTTCTTAATGTTCTAAGGTCACAAATAAACTTTCAGAACATGTCCCGAATATTTTTCCATTTTTTTCCGATGCGTCGAAAAAACCCAAATACAATTTCGTAAGATTTAACATACCCCCACCTACTATGACCCATGGAAAAGTTTGTAAATAGTGTGAAATTGCTGGAAAAGCTCATAAAACATGATACTTCATTGTAAAACTCGTCAAAATAACGTTAGGAATATTTTTCCATTTTTTCCACCCCATCGGAAAAAAATGGAAAAAAGGAAAAAACCTTTTTTCCAGTCCTTTTTTCCGCGCCCATCCCCACCTTCAGGTGAAAATTTGAGTGTGCTTTTTAATAGTGTGTTTTTTAAATTTTGTGTGTTTTTCTAAAAAAGTGTACGAAAACACAATAAAAACACAAAAAGCAGTGACACGGGGTCGAAAAAAATACAGGGCCAAAAATTCGCCTTTTCATTATCTAGCGCCAAAATGACTATACAAATACACAATGACTATACAATATCGTATCTACACTGGGTTAGACAAAAATAAGTTGGGGGGAGAGTGGGGGGGGAAATAAAATGGGCCAAAAATGCTGTATAGGTAGCCTGTTTTCCACATACACTGCTATAACCAACCATGGGCGTATCCAGTGGAGGGGTTTTGGGGGTTGAAACCCCCACCTTTTGGGTTAAATATTATCAATATTCCATTACAAAACGTGCAAATTTTTGTCAAAACTCCTCCTTTTCAATAAATTTTAGTCAAAACCCCCTCCTTTTCCAAATCCTGGATACGCCCCTGGCTATAACTATGCTTAAAAGTGCTCAAAAATCAAGTTTTTGCTCCAAAAAGGCGATTTTTGACCAAAAATTTTCGGCAAAGCAGGAAAATTTTGAAAATTTTGACAAAAATCCTAAAAAATTGGCAATTTCTGGGCACCTTAGGGTGAGTGGGGGAAGCCCAAAACAGTGGGGGTGGGGCCGAGTGGGGGTGGGCGGCTCCCGCCCTCTTTTTGGGGGGGGGGGTGGTTGGCGGGGTGCCCCCCATAAACACCCTTCCCCCCCCCCAAAAATCGTCCCCCCCCCCCCAAAAATCGCCCCCCCCAAAAAAGTGGGTGCCCCTTTTGGTACCCTGAAAAAAATTGCTGAGAAGGCCAAATTTTCAAAAATTTTCCGGCTTCGCCGGAGATTTTTAGTCGATTTTTGCCTATTTAAGCACTATTTTTGCACTAAAAACGAACTTTTTTGGCGATTACTATAAAAATAGCGCTATTTTTAGCATGTTTTTAGAAAAATTTTGAAAAATTTTGCCCCCCCCCCCAAGAGGGCCCCCCCAAAGAGCCCCCCCCCAAGAAAAATTCCCTAGAATAAGCCCAGCATAATATGGGTGTAAAGGCGTCTGCGCGGCCTCCTGGAAACCGTGTTGGCTTGGTGCCAGCTAATTAGAGGTGCGGGAGTGGTAAAAAGGTTGCCATCGTAAACAACTCGAGTAGTACTACAAGTACCACCATACTATTGGTTCGAATTCGACACTTCGAATTTTTGCACTAGGCGATAGTTACCGTGCGTTTGTTTTTTTCTCGGTGAATAACGCTTATTGGAAATGCATTTTACGGCTAAGTGTTGGAACGATGTGGGCATTTTGGCACCATACTACTATATATGATATCTTGGTAGACAGGATCCCCCCATGCTAACGTTTTTGGTCATTTTGGCACCTGGCCAATTTTGGCTCTGTGCCAAGGTTCCCAAAGTCGGACTTTCGCTATTTTTCGCAAATTTTGGTCACACTTTTCTAGAACTGGGTAGAAGCTGGAGAGGTCTAGAATCTTTTGTTGAAAATTACCAGTAGGGGTGCATAAAGTAACGAGGGGGATTTTTTAATTTTGCTCCCTAGCTTTCAGGAGATGGGCCCAAACTTTGCATTTTTTTGGCCTGTTTGGGCGAAAAGTTTGTCTCACTTTTACTAGAAATGCCCTAAAAGTCACTAAAAATGGCGTTTTTCGGCCTTGGGGTGGTGCCCATATATAGTAAATCAGGGTCGCTGAAAACGATGAGCATATAATACTGCCGATACCGCCCGAAGTGACCACTGGTCAGCATGGCTCCTGTGGTTCCTCGCCCAGGGTCAAAGTTGGGAAAACTCACTCTAAACAGCGTTTTTCGGCCTTTTGGTCGTGGGCATATATAGTAAATCGACTACGCTCGTTTCAATGCGCATATCTCCGAAACCGACGGAAGTGACCACTGGTCACTACAGCCTATAGGGCCTGTTGACCACTGGTCAAACGGCCTAAAACTGCGTTTTTCGGCGTTTTGGTCGGGGGCATATATAGTAAATCGACTACGCTCGTTTCAATGGGCATATCACCGAAACCGACGGAAGTGACCACTGGTCACTTCAGCCTATGGGGCCTATTGACCACTGGTCAGACGGCCTAACAATGCGTTTTTCGGCGTTTTGGTCGGGGGCATATACGTATAGTAAATCGACTACGCTCGTTTCAATGGGCATATCGCCGAAACCGACGGAAGTGACCACTGGTCACTACAGCCTGTGGGGCCGATTGACTAATGGTCAAACGACCTAAACCGGCGTTTTTCGGCGTTTTGGTCGGGGGCATATACAGTAAATCGACTACGCTCGTTTCAATGGGCATATTGCCGAAATCGAGGGAAGTGACCAGTGGTCACTACGGTCTATGAGGCCTTTCAGTCAAACCGCTTAAAACAGGGTTTTTCGGCGTTTTGTTGGGGGCATATATTGTAAATCGACTACGCTCGTTTAGCATGGCACTGTTCAAGCTCCTTGTATCCATTACCGCATTGCTGGAAAGGGATCCTTTAAAATGACAGAAGGACAAGAAATAAAAATGCTCCTCTGGAGCATGAAAAAGTAATATGTGTGATGGTGAGGTTGCAAAATCAAGAGAGGACTAGTCTTTAAAATGCTTAATATGGGGTTAGGTTAAAAAATAGAAGAGGACTAGGTTGTGAGCGAATTAATATGGGCACAGCTTCGCCGAACAACCCATATTCGCGGGATTTCACGTTTCGTCTTAGCTTAGAGCTACCAATGTCAGTCAATAAAAAATTAAAGCAGTTATATATATATATATATATATATATACAAGTAACAAAAATGCTCCGCACAAAAGGAGATAATATGTGTGTTGGGCCTATGTCTATCCATTATAATCGCCTAAGTCCCCACCCCACCCCACCACAGCACTCTACAGCCACTTTGAGCATGCAGTTCTATGACAAAAGGTGCTCAGCTCGCTTAGGGCTTTCATTTGGTACCAAATTTGACCACTTTTGAAAACTTTCATTTTTGACCGAAAATCGCCTAAGTCCCCACCCCACCCCACCACAGCACTCTACAGCCACTTTGAGCATGCAATTCTATGACAAAAGTTGCTCAGCTCGCTTAGGGCTTTCATTTGGTACCGCATTTGACCACTTTTGAAAACTTTCATTTTTGACCGAAAATCGCCTTAGTCCCCACCCCACCCCACCACAGCACTCTACAGCCACTTTGAGCATGCAGTTCTATGACAAAAGTTGCTCAGCTCGCTTAGGGCTTTTATTTGGTACCAAATTTGACCACTTTTGAAAAATTTTATTTTCGACCACTTGACCCCCCCCCCCCACCCGACTGACCCTTCAAAAGGCAAAGTGGAACCAGCCCAGCAAAATAGGTACGTCGGACGGCAAAACGGATACCGGGAATGAGCTGGGCACACCAGAAAACCCCTATAGACAAAGTTTTGAGAGGCCCGCCAGGTAGAGCCTACTATGGACCTCCAGGAAGCGGTTTCCGACATGACCCTTCAGACGGCAAAGTGGAACCAGCCCAGCAAAATAGGTACGTCGGACGGCAAAACGGATACCGGGAATGAGCTGGGCACACCAGAAAACCCCTATAGGCAAAGTTTTGAGAGGCCAGGTAGAGCCTATTATGGACCTCCAGGAAGTGGTTTCCGACATGACCCTCCAGACGGCAAAGTGGAACCAGCACAGCAAGATGGATGAGTCCTACGGCAAAAAG
Source organism: Trissonchulus latispiculum (assembly GCA_030248195.1). Lineage (NCBI taxonomy): Eukaryota > Metazoa > Nematoda > Enoplea > Enoplida > Ironidae > Trissonchulus > Trissonchulus latispiculum. The sequence goes on from JASAND010004539.1 coordinate 15,050, forward strand.
GACACTGGGAATGAGCTGGGCGCACCAGAAAACCCCTATAGACAAAGTTTTGAGAGGCCAGGTAAAGCCTACTATGGACCTCCAGGAAGCGGTTTCCGACTTGACCCTCCCGACGGCAAAGTGGAACCAGCCCAGCAAGATGGGTGGGTCTGACGGTAAAACTGACGGGAATCGATTCTCCGTGCCAGAAAACCATTGTATGGAAGATTTGAGCGTTCAAAGTTGAATAGATAGCGAGAAATTTCGATTTTTCATTTTTCGAATTTTCGCCATTTTTGACGGGCCACTGTGGTCGCTAGGGAAGTGATAGAGAAACGCAACCTGGACCGTTAGTTAGTTCAATATATGTAGTTTCTGAATATAAAAAGAAATCAGCTCCAGCTCGTAACGTTCGACCTGAGCGACGACCACAAAAATGGTCACTTTTCGCTATGAGCCGATTTTTACGGCGCCACTGCGGCGCTGTGGCGCAGCTGCGGCGCAAAAAAGTTGTGATTCTTAAATTCTTTAGAGGGTACTACTAGACCCCATAGCCCTTTAGGTTGGCCCACCGCTGCAGATCACGTGAAAGCGGCGAACATTATGTACAATACAACCATCAAATAGGAGAAACCGGAAAAAAAAACATCGCCGCCATAACCGGTCCGGGGCGCAACTTTTTAACGGTAAGTGATACGAGGCTGAAACTTCACAGACATACTAAACTCGATGTGCTCTACAATTTGCGCATGAAATCTGCGCAGGATCTGCGCAGGATTTTGCGCAGCTTCTGCGCAGCTTATTTTACACTGTCTCCAGCCACTTTTCACACATATTATAGGGGTCGCTGCCGCGACCCCTATGATATATATATATATATATACTCATCGAATATAGCTGTCTGCATGCACTGTTAGACTAGCTGCTAGAAATATATACGTAAATTATCATTATTTTGTTGTGTTGAACTACCGCAGGCTCTACTACTAGGAGAGATCTAAGGATATGATGCTAAAGCTATTGGTCCAAGCCAGGAGGAAATAGAAGATCGTGGGAGAGTCCTAAATTATTCTTGAATATAAATTTTCCGTATAAATGGATACGTAAAATGCGCTGGTTAGTATGAAGCACTCATCGAAGAAAACGTTTGGTAAAATAAAAGTTCGAATATAGCTCGAGCACATACCGTAGCTGTAGGTTATTTATGAACTATATATAAACCAAATGTATCGTGGATATGCATAATAATTTACATTTACAAACCGCGAATATGGGTTGTTCGGCGAAGCTGTGCCCATATTAATTCGCTCACAACCTAGTCCTCTTCTATTTTTTAACCTAACCCTATATTAAGCATTTTAAAGACTAGTCCTCTCTTGATTTTGCAACC
>JASAND010004540.1:0-110298 GCA_030248195.1 Trissonchulus latispiculum
CCCATAAAACTCACATAGAAAACGAGATAACGGCCGTTGATTCATTCAAAATTTGATTTTGTACGGGGAATAATAAACGTCTCAAAGTTTCGAATTATTCACTCTCCCAAAATAGACAAACAGCCAACGAAGGCTGCTGACCATTTCTCCCCGTCTTTTGAATTCTTATTTACTAAACCAGAAAAAGCAATTGCTACTCCTCGCGCTTTGCGATACGAACGACGCACTGAATATAAAATGCAAGCTGAAATTGACGATCTGCGACGTGAATTAGCGCAATTAGCCGCTCGCAATAATGCGCAGGCAGCGACCCCTAAGAGGTCAGGAAAATCTTTAGACGTTCGAAATTTTCATGGTGATTTTGGTGAAAGTTTTGACGAATTCTTTGAGCTTTGGGATCTTCTGGCCAGGGCGGAAGAGTACACGGACGATCAAAAAGTCCTAAAACTGCCAGCATATTTGCGCGGGAATGCCTTGGAAACTTACCGAGGACTACCCGACCTTCCTTGCTTGCGTGAAAGCCGAAATTCAGGACAGACTGATTTTGCTGGCCAAACCTCCCAAAATGCCCGAAGAGGCGATTGTAGAAGCGCGCCGCCGAGGAAGCGGTACTAGAGCGCAAAAGCTTCTAAAGCTGCTTTGTCTTAGGATGATAGAGGTAGCCAAGAGTCCGAACTTGCTCGGTTGCGAAAAGACATCCGGGAAATGAAGCGAGCACAGGAAAAGTCATCTAAACAGTTCCAACCCCGCCGGTTCCAACCTCGTCCAGATTATCGGGTAAATGCAGTCCAAGATCAAACTCCACTCTGGCGAAAGAGCTGGGTGAACTGGAACAGCGGGTTCTTAATAAGTTAGCGCAGGTGACTGCCACTCCTCCAACTACAAGTCAGACCCGAACCAAGGAAAAACCGCGATGGACAGCTGATGGCAAACCTATTTGCTTGCATTGTGGCAAAGCAGGCCACATGATGAACCAATGCTTTCAGAAAGCAGGCAAGCAGCAGGGAAAGCCTCGTAGTTTTGAGCGAGCACGAGCATCAGTTCCAGGTGCTGCTCGTGGCTTGGTAGGCGCTGTCAATACTGGTTACCAGGCTGATGATGAGGATCCATGTATTTCTGGTGAACAGCCAGACCCTGCCTGTGGTAACAATGATAGCAATGCGTCATCTTCTAGAGCGAATCAGCTGCAAGCGGAGAATGAGTTCCTCCGGGAACAGCTTGAACGGGCCAGTTGGTGGCCCAACCACACACTCGTGGGATTAGTCCATGTCCGCCACTGCAGTTTTAAGGGCGACCTTTTAGAGCCTTCAGAGGGACGAAATTTGAGCTGTGAGCAGTACAGCCGCCGTGGGCCCGCGGAGAAATGGAAAAGAAAAGGAACAGTGAAGTCCTTTTCGTCCGAAAGTGAATTCCCCTCTGTTGTAAGACCTAGGGTCAAACCACCCTCTCGATTCGTTCGCGCTTCAGGTTGTCGAACCCGACTGATACATTTAGTCCAATTAGTCCTTGTGATTTTGTCCTGCTTGATTGTGAGTCCTGCAAGTGCGACTCTCGAATCGTCCCCTATGATTTGCAACACAGTAGGCGACAGATCTCTTTGGACACTGCCTGAACCAGTCCCATGCCGAATGAAATCTGCAGCTAATGGTCCGTCGCAGATTTATACGTCCGTGCTTCATATCTATAAACGTAACCACATTCAATACGAAACTAAGGCATGGAAATGCACCATAAGGCGTCATACTGTGGAGACGTTTACGTATTTCTTTGACGATGAACATTTGAAGAAGGAGCAACATGTGGAGGTTCCCGTTTCCTCAGCCGAGTGCCATCGCATGATAAAATTTAAAGAGTGCGAGCATGGACCATTAGCGGACAGCGGTGGAATTTATCAGACAAAGAACTCACTTGATTGGTTTTATCCCGGTGGCGGCATTTATTGCTGCAAGTGGCGCAAATTCGAAGCAAGCAATTGCTATCTGTTCGAAGCCACGGTATATAAACGTCATGCGGCCACCACTATGGAGAGTACTGCGGGAATTGTAAGTCACTGTAATTACCATACCGGCGAATGCGCCCTAAAGGATGGGGCATTCCTAGTGTGGGAAGTAAACAACAACGAAAAATGTGCACTATTACCGTGGAAAGACGTTACCGGGGAACGCCTCGGTGATGCTTGGCTCTCTTTAGATAAGAATTTAGCCCTGACAACCACTGATGGTCACCGAACGACCACCGACTGTGAAGGAAGACCGGTAGAAATTTCAGATCAAGGAATAATATTTAGAACAGTAAAAGAGACGCTGGCCTCGCCGGCAATTTCGGATCAGCTACGAGCCCTGAGCATCGAACCAGTCATTAAAAGAAAGGCGCGACAAGTTAGAGGGGACTTGCCAGCTCAAAGTACTTATGAGCCCGACCGCCCCATTTCTTGGGAATTTGATCCTCAAGGTATCGTCACGACTGACATCCTAGCAGCGAGTTTGCAGGCTGTACAGCTAGATATGGAAAGGAATATACAATATACCTTCCAACACACAATCTATACCACATGCCAAACCATGCAGTCCCTCGTAAGAGTCATTAGAGCGAACATGCTTGCACAGCCTACGCTTGCTATGCGACAGCTACTTGGTCAGGCATTTCTGATAGCTAGATCCAGTCCTCAATTAGTGGAAGTCTATCCCTGCCAACGGCTAAATCATACGACCTTTCAATTCCTTCCAATGAACACAACTTGTACAAAGGACCTGCCCTTAATGTTTACCGTCAACACGATCTCATACAAGGGTTACCTGGATCCCACAACAAACGTAATTTCTCATGAAAGTTTGCCAGTCGAGTGCGGAGTCACAAGCGAAGAGGTACCGATAGAGATTGACGGAAAATCATTCCTGTACTCTCGGTCCTCTGGAATATTGACAGAAGCCAAAGACACAAGACAGTTGAAGGTATTCGAGCTCGACTGGGGGGACGCTCTTATTGAACTGCCCACCACGATATATCATCAAATTTTGGTTTATGACTGGGAACTAATAAACCAGCACGTTTCCCTTAACGATCTGCTAGGTGGATTGCAAAAACAACACCAAGTGCTGACGGATCTCGGCTTTTCGCAAGGAATGGAGATTGGTGATGCAGCGGACTCCGTTGCCTCACAAATCCTTCAGCGAGGATACTTTGGATTTTTGGAGGGTTTGCACGTTGGGTATTGGCAAGTTTGGGTCTTTCTGGTTTGTTTGTATGTCACTCTTTCCTTCCTTGTAATTCACTGCTGCCCGATCCTTCCAAATTTCCAACTTCTCAACATTCCGCAATTACTCAAAAGGGCCGTGAAGGTCTCACAAACGGCACGGGGTAAATACCGCGTTGCAGCTCCAGAAGATGAGTCTCCAGAAGAAGGTATTGAAGAACCATCCACCTCCAACGTATCAAATATCTTACGACGATTGAGTGATAGAGTCAGAACACCTTGGCCTCCACGCAGACGACCGGCGTCATCGACACCGGCTGAACTAAGTACATTATCTAATCCCACTGTGGCCGCAATTAGCGGGACCCAGTTAAAGCCACTCTTGGTGAAGATAAAGGTTAACGGTCAAAGAGTCATTGCCCTTCTCGACACGGGTTCATTGATAACCCTCGTCCATCCCGATATTCTTGGCCGGAACACTAAAATTCAGAGCACTCCTATGTTGGCAACATCCATTACGGGGCACGACCTACCACTTTTAGGCGCCTCCCGTGTACCAATACAGATTGGTCCTCAAACAACCACCAACAAAGTATACGTCAACCCTGAAAATCCCTATAGGTGCGTTTTGGGACTCGATGTTTTGAATCGATTCGGGGCCTTAAGCATCGATGTGCGCAAACGGATAGTAAAATTGGGCACAGCCCAACTAAAACTCTGCCAACCCTCCAAACAAAAGTCCTCCGCTGCTCAGCCGTTAACACCTACTACCGTTAATCTTGTAGATAGCATAACAATACCACCAAGGACTAATGTCATGCTGATGGCTGCAATCAAAACCCCTACAAGTCCAAGTAGCAAAACCCTATTTAGTCCGGGAGACACAGTCATCGTGGAGCCGAAGCCACTTAAAGACCCTCAAGTTGTGGCAAAAAGGAGTCTGGGGAAGGTGTCACCGGCACGCCTTCTTCCCATATGCCTCGTTAACCTTGCACTGATTCCGTTCATTATACAAGGAGGGACCACGATTGGGTATGTTGATCGTCCTCACGCGACATATCTTACTCAGATTTCTCCGATTTGCAACATTAATGCTGCCCAGCCGCCTACTACCAGCCATCTTTTGGATGTTGGTAGGATGACTCCGAGAATCCTCAGTGAACTCAATCTGGACCAAGCAGGTCTCACGTCTTCACAGAAAATGTCGTTGACGGATCTATTATCCAATTATACCGACGTGTTCGCTAAAGACGATCTTGATCTCGGGCAGTCCGATAAGATTTATCATCGCATCATTACAAATGACGCCACTCCTATCAAACAACGACCACACCGGTTACCTTATCTTTTGAGAGACGATGTCAGCAAGCAGATAAAAGACATGCTAGGAAAAGGCATCATAGAGCCCTCGATCAGTCCTTGGGCCTCACCAATCGTCGTCGTGAAAAAGAAAGATGGAACGAATCGAATATGTGTGGATTATCGGAGGTTGAACCAAATAACTAAACTTGATCAGTGGCCTTTGCCTCGAATTGACGATACGCTAGATTCCTTGGGCGGTGCAAAATATTTCACTAGTCTGGACCTTGCCTCCGGCTATCACCAAATTAAGGTTCATCCCGACGATAAAGAGAAAACAGCATTTGTTAGTTGCTTCAAGTGATCATCTATTGGCAGTTGAGCCAACATCGTGATCAATTGCGTTTTAGGCGCCTTTCCCCTTGGTGTGATAGGGTTGAAAGCCATTACCAGGTCCCCAATTTTAATACTCATACATGTCTTTTTGTCGTGTTCTCGCTTTTGGTGTTCATGCGCTGCGGCAATGGCACGTCTTGCTTTTTCATATGCATCTTTCAGTGTAACTGTGAGCCACACGACATAATCAAATTCATCGATATATTGTAAACGAGGCGTGTTTAGCTCTGCTTCCCGGGGAAGTATGGCATCTCTGCCATACAAGAGATAAAAAGGAGAAAATTTTGAGGACGCTTGGACTGATGTACGATATGCTAGAAGTGCCAGTGGCAAACACTGATCCCAGGTTTTCTGTTGGGAATCAGTATACATGGAAATAATGGTTGCCAATGTGTGATTAAATTTTTCACAAAGACCTTGAATTTGGGGTCGATAAAACTAAATATTATTCCTTGATCTGAAATTTCTACCGGTCTTCCTTCACAGTCGGTGGTCGTTCGGTGACCATCAGTGGTTGTTAGGGCTAAATTCTTATCTAAAGAGAGCCAGGCATCACCGAGGCGTTCCCCGGTAACGTCTTTCCACGGTAATAGTGCACATTTTTCGTTGTTGTTTACTTCCCACACTAGGAATGCCCCATCCTTTAGGGCGCATTCGCCGGTATGGTAATTACAGTGACTTACAATTCCCGCAGTACTCTCCATAGTGGTGGCCGCATGACGTTTATATACCGTGGCTTCGAACAGATAGCAATTGCTTGCTTCGAATTTGCGCCACTTGCAGCAATAAATGCCGCCACCGGGATAAAACCAATCAAGTGAGTTCTTTGTCTGATAAATTCCACCGCTGTCCGCTAATGGTCCATGCTCGCACTCTTTAAATTTTATCATGCGATGGCACTCGGCTGAGGAAACGGGAACCTCCACATGTTGCTCCTTCTTCAAATGTTCATCGTCAAAGAAATACGTAAACGTCTCCACAGTATGACGCCTTATGGTGCATTTCCATGCCTTAGTTTCGTATTGAATGTGGTTACGTTTATAGATATGAAGCACGGACGTATAAATCTGCGACGGACCATTAGCTGCAGATTTCATTCGGCATGGGACTGGTTCAGGCAGTGTCCAAAGAGATCTGTCGCCTACTGTGTTGCAAATCATAGGGGACGATTCGAGAGTCGCACTTGCAGGACTCACAATCAAGCAGGACAAAATCACAAGGACTAATTGGACTAAATGTATCAGTCGGGTTCGACAACCTGAAGCGCGAACGAATCGAGAGGGTGGTTTGACCCTAGGTCTTACAACAGAGGGGAATTCACTTTCGGACGAAAAGGACTTGACTGCTCCTTTTCTTTTCCATTTCTCCGCGGGCCCACGGCGGCTGTACTGCTCACAGCTCAAATTTCGTCCCTCTGAAGGCTCTAAAAGGTCGCCCTTAAAACTGCAGTGGCGGACATGGACTAATCCCACGAGTGTGTGGTTGGGCCACCAACTGGCCCGTTCAAGCTGTTCCCGGAGGAACTCATTCTCCGCTTGCAGCTGATTCGCTCTAGAAGATGACGCATTGCTATCATTGTTACCACAGGCAGGGTCTGGCTGTTCACCAGAAATACATGGATCCTCATCATCAGCCTGGTAACCAGTATTGACAGCGCCTACCAAGCCACGAGCAGCACCTGGAACTGATGCTCGTGCTCGCTCAAAACTACGAGGCTTTCCCTGCTGCTTGCCTGCTTTCTGAAAGCATTGGTTCATCATGTGGCCTGCTTTGCCACAATGCAAGCAAATAGGTTTGCCATCAGCTGTCCATCGCGGTTTTTCCTTGGTTCGGGTCTGACTTGTAGTTGGAGGAGTGGCAGTCACCTGCGCTAACTTATTAAGAACCCGCTGTTCCAGTTCACCCAGCTCTTTTCGCCAGAGTGGAGTTTGATCTTGGACTGCATTTACCCGATAATCTGGGCGAGGTTGGAACCGGCGAGGTTGGAACTGTTTAGATGACTTTTCCTGTGCTCGCTTCATTTCCCGGATGTCTTTTCGCAACCGAGCAAGTTCGGACTCTTGGCTACCTCTATCATCCTCAGCTAAAGCAGCTTTAGAAGCTTTGCGCTCTAGTACCGCTTCCTGGCGGCGCGCTTCTACAACCGCCTCCTCAAACGTTTTGGGAGGTTTGGCCAAAAACGTCAGTCTGTCCTGAATTTCGGCTTTCACACCAGCAAGGAAGATGCCGCGGAGCAGCTCTTCCCTGGACTTTTGCGGCATGTCTGGGTACGCGTTGCGAGATAACTTTTGTAATTCTCGGGAATAGGTAGCAACGGACTCATATGGCTTTTGGTGTCGATTGTGTAACTCTTCTGAGCAAACAAGCTCTCTGGCTGGTGTTTTAAATGCTTGTTCGAGTGCCTGGCACAATAAGGCATAGTCGGCTTTGGTCGCATCGGGTAGTCCTCGGTAAGTTTCCAAGGCATTCCCGCGCAAATACGCTGGCAGTTTTAGGACTTTTTGATCGTCAGTGTACTCTTCCGCCCTGGCCAGAAGATCCCAAAGCTCAAAGAATTCGTCAAAACTTTCACCAAAATCACCATGAAAATTTCGAACGTCTAAAGATTTTCCTGACCTCCTAGGGGTCGCTGCCTGCGCATTATTGCGAGCGGCTAATTGCGCTAATTCACGTCGCAGATCGTCAATTTCAGCTTGCATTTTGTATTCAGTGCGCCGTTCGTAACGCAAAGCGCGAGGAGTAGCAATTGCTTTTACTGGTTTAGTAAATAAGAATTCAAAAGACGGGGAGAAATGGTCAGCAGCCTTCGTTGGCTGTTTGTTTATTTTGGGAGAGTGAATAATTCGAAACTTTGAGACGTTTATTATTATTCCCCGTACAAAATCAAATTTTGAATGAATCAACGGCCGTTATCTCGTTTTCTATGTGAGTTTTATGGGTTTTATAAGCCTACCTAATTGTCAGGACTCGTAAAGGACACTTGTAGCTGAAATGGACTAGTAAAATAAATCTGACAGACCAACAACAACAACAACAGATACGCCAAGAAGAATGACTCAAGAGGAGCCGGACAAAAACAGCTAGGCCAATCAGCCAATCAGTAGAAGTGGTGACGCGCAGGAGGGGAATCGAACACCCTACTCGCAGCGCCAATTTGTAATCGACCTCTTACTGGAGCCACCTGTATGCTGTGCGCACCTACTTAGCTTACAACTCTGCTGGTATCACGCACTTTAAGTTGGATTATTACTAGTAATTCACACAAATAAAGGTTAGGTATTTAGCTTTATTTTAGAATAAAGGACTGATTATCTGGACTCTTACAGTGAAATGAGTAGATTTTAGCTGGACTGATAGTACAAGATTATAACTACAAAATCTAGTAAGCCAATACCAATACCAACCTTGTGTCAGATCTGTCTGTATAAGGCGAAATTCCAAAATGTTAGAGCCGGAAAGTTAATTTGATAGCGGGTCTGCTCAGTTAGAAATGAAGGTTAGGACTTATAAGATTACGGTGAAAAACACGATAGACTGTTCGGACTACTGCACTAGACTGTTTCTCGTTGAATTTAAATAGTGAAAATGGAGTCTGTGTCTTCCTGAAAGAATAATGAGCCTGTCGTTCAACTTTTGCAAAAATACAGAATTTTAGTGCGACTGCACCCAGGTAGCGTTGGCCAAGCAGCGACAGATAATTAATTCAATTTTGTATCCAACTTTCGGATTAAACTGAAACAATGGAGAAATAGAGAACAATACTGACTTTTAAGGGAGCGTTACAACACGTTCTAAAATGTCAGTAAGTAGTAACCCACCGCTGGCTGAAGAAATTTAAAAAATTGAAGATGGTACCTCTTAAAATTGTTCTCGTAAACAGTGTATACCTCTATTTTGTGAGTTTCTAATTCTGATAAATAATTATCACAGAACTTTCACAGAACAGTAATTCATCAGCCAACTATAGTCTAGCAAACTTAAACTGGACCAAAAGAGTGAATTTTGTGGAGAGTTTATTATTCAAGTTAAGTATGACAATGTATATATTTTCTGAAAGCTCAGAAATCAGAGATTTCAAAAATTTTAAAAAATTTTAAAATTTTAGATTTTCAAATTTCAGAAATTTTTGAAACTGTAGGAAAAGAAAAAATATACGAAAACTAGTCGAGTTTGGTATCAAATGAAAGGTCTCGTTCAGGAGAACGCGAATATGTATCAATCATGCGGATTTGGGGCGGCACGTGGTTCCAGCGGGCCCATATCCCGAAAAATAAAAGTTGCTCCAATCGCTACAAACTTGGGCTCATTTGAAAGCTCTCATCACGCTGAGTAAAAGTTATAATTGGGTCATCGCTCAAAAATGCTGTCTGCGAAAGTTATTCCACTTTAAACACCAAAAATGGGTAGTTTTTACACTTTTCGAGGGTTTAACCCAGGCTAGCGAAAGCTGTGAGCTGAATCAAGTCAAACCAGTGCACTACATTTTGCGTCTCATCATTATACACAACTACGTAAAAATTGCAGCTTTGGATCTTCATGCATGCGTAAGATAAGCTAATTTAAACAAACTTCAAAGAAGCCGCCGTGTCGGTTCCTTTGAAGTTTGTTTAAATTAGCTTATCTTACGCGTGCATGAAGATCCAAAGCTGCAATTTTCACATAGTTGTTTATAATGATGAGACGCTAACTGTAGCGCACTGTCTTGACTTGATTCAGCTCACAGCTTTCGTTTCGCTAGCCTGGGTTAAACCCTCGAAAAGTGTAAAAACTACTCATTTTTGGTGTTTAAAGAGGAATAACTTTCGCAAACAGCATTTTTGAGCGATGACCCAATTATAACTTTTACTCAGCGTGATGAGAGCTTTCAAATGAGCCCAAGTTTGTAGCGATTGGAGCAACTTTTATTTTTCGGGATATGGGCCCGCTGGAACCACGTGCCGCCCCAAATCCGCATGGATACATATTCCATATTCGCGTTCTCCTGAACGAGACCTTTCATTTGATACCAAACTCGACTAGTTTTCGTATATTTTTTCTTTTCCTACAGTTTCTAAAATTTCTGAAATTTGAAATTCTAAAGTTTTAGAATTTTTTAAAATTTTTGAAATCTCTGATTTCTGAGCTTTCAGAAAATATATACATTGTCATAATTAACTTGAATAATAAACTCTCCACAAAATTCACTCTTTTGGTCCAGTTTAAGTTTGCTAGACTATAGCTTGCGACACTGACCGGCAGCATGGTACCATTTTTTTCTGGATAGCTGGATACTTAAAGGCGACCGCGATAGGTCAAACAGCGCTGGAAGCCTGTAAAAGATTTCAAATTTTTAAAGTCTTCAAACTAGGGTTGTAAATTGTAATAAGATGCTAAAAATGTTTTTACAGTATGTATAGTATAGTACGTTTTACACTGTTTAACACTAGATTTTTCCACATTTTCAACACTTTTAACAGTCTTATGTATTTTAGTCTCAGTTTAACAGTTTTGGATTTTTACACTTTTTACCGGTAAATATAAATATCTTAGGCCTCTAGGCCCTATTTCTTTAAAGATTAAACGGTTTAGATTAAAATTAATCCGCATTAACGAAATAGCACTTCGGGTTAGACGGATTAAAATTTAATCCAACTAGTTAAACTAGTTAAACGGACTAAATTTAATCCTATTTCTTTAATGCGCCTAGGATTACAATTTTAATCTAATCCTGTTTCTTCGTTTTCACACTTCGGATTAAAAATGTAAGAGTTAATATTAATCCTACTTGCTTATTTGCTGTTTCCTTAAAGATTAATTTTAATCCGTTTAATCCGTCTCCTTCATTTTCAATTAGTTTTTAATCCTCGTGCAGCTACGCGGATTAAACGGACTAAAACTTGGCGGATTAAAAGTTCTTATAGCTGTTTCTTTAATGGCAGATTAAATGGATTAAAATAAACTCGTTTAATCCGCGGATTAAAAATGGCCAAATTAAACTAGTTACTATCCATTTATCCTATCCGTTTATTCGTTACTATCCACTTAATCCGTTTAATCCAGCATTAAAGAAATAGCAATTAAAATTTTAATCCGGCTGATTTTTAATCCGTTTAATCCAACCATTTTAATCTTTAAAGAAATAGGCCCTTAGACATTTCAAGAAAAGTAATTTGCAGACAGGTAGACAGTGTAATTCTGAGTGTAAAATTTACATTATATAAAATAAAGACTAGCTGAAACTGACCCCTGAAACGCATTTTGAATGAAATATATAGACTTCGCAGTTGCATTTGGTAACTCCCATTTAGGTGGCAAGCTAATGTTTCTCTCCTGTAAAAGTTAGAATTTTTGGATCAAGTATACTCATACAATTACCCCTCCCCTGCCTCAATTTGCGGGGCTATGTTGCTAACTTTACACATACCAAAACTTGACAAGTTTAGCTCAAATTTTGTGTGGGTGCTTTTCAACACATCAGATCATTGGTAGCAAAATTTTAAGTTGGTAAGGGGTCGAAGGGTGACAAAAATGATTTATCTACGAATTTGCTAAAAACCTGCATATATACACAGAGGTTTTCTGAAACGAATCTGAAATCCGTTTTACGAATGAGCCAACTGTTTGAAACAATGGGGTTAAAACATTTGTTAAAACTGTTTTTACTCTTTGTAGCATTTTATAAACTGTTTAAAATAGATGTAAAAGCTAACTAATTACTTTTTACATGTAAATTAAAAATCTTGAATCTTGAAAAATTATGCCCCGTTATAAGGCCTACCTTATTTATTTCATTCCGAAAATGTTTTGCACTATATACAATTGATTCTTTCAGCTCACTTGTTTGCGGAAGTTAAGCACAGTCCTCACGTATCATTGATGTCAGTGGGTAAACAGGGGAAATTAAATTTTGGATTGCCTGAATTGCATAGGCTTGCAAATTAAGGGACACTTCTTTTCAAATAACAAGAGACACGTTGACAGCAGCATAACATCCAGCAAGATAAATTTGCACTTCAACCGAAGTTACTTTCATTAATGTTATGGTACTCTGACTTTAAACGACAAATCCACTCAACCTCCTTAGCTTTGGCTACAGTTTATTGAAATTAGGCGTCGTCAGAGTCAAATCCAAAGGCATGATTAGGTCATAACCTCAAATTGAGTCACTTCGTAGTACCTATAGTTCGGGCCACAGTCATAATTAAAGTATATAACGTAAGTCTCAGCTGATGCGATTGAAGATTAGATGTTGTTATTCATCTTGAAATTTGTTAACTTGCCTCAGAGAAAAACACTCTTCCTCCTACCTACATGATCAAATCAAAACTTTTTTGAACAGCTATAATCATTGACTTTTGCCACAGAAATGATTGCTGAAAAAGTACAACAAAAACCCAGCCCCAATCAAGAACCCAGTGCGAATAATGTAGATTGTATGGCTTTAGGAGATGTTCTGGAATGTCAAATGTACTGTTTCGTAATATTATTTAGTATAACAGCTTAATCGGATAAATGCCCTTATAGTAGTGTTGTTCACCGGCCCAATTTTTTGTGGGCCGGCCGGCCGGTGCCACTTTTCGTAGGCTATCCAAGATACAAATAAAAATTAAGATGTTTGATAGTTTTCAAGGCAGATTTTAGCAAGTTTAAGGCGATAAGCTGCAGAAACTGTCACTGGCCGGTAGGCCGCCTCATATTTGACCGGCCGGCCGGCCGCCGGCCAGTCGGTCTAGACAGGGCAGGCGCACAACACCACCTTATAGAGGCCAAATTTGCCGTTTAAATTTCACCATATTGTCTTTCATATACTTTCCAGTGCCTACTTTTCCGCTTCTGGCTGTTAATAGACGTGGAAAAACCAACATATGCATCCTTTCTTAGAGTTAGCACCATTAAAGTCAAAGTTGGCGCTGAAGCTAAAAGTTCTGCCCACAGACTCGTCTGAGCTTAGCTATTAGCTGTCATTTTTGTCTAGCTGATTTTTTTTCTTTAAGTCTCTTTAATTAGTCTCCTTATCCGTTTCCAGCTGGTGTTTGGTGCCCAATTTTGCCAAGATTTCATCAACACCTGTTTAACAGTTATTAATAGGCATGCAAACGGTTGCTACAGTGAACACGATACTGATCGATCCAAAAATTTAAAGTTTAAGCTTTGATACGGAAAAGGAGGGAATTCTAGAGGGTGTCATGGAAGTTCTTCTATTTTCTAAATTTTGGCAAATTTGTACAAAAGTGGTTGCTGAGCGGGAATCCGAATTTCATTAAAATTCTGTTTATTACTGTCTCAGATTTTAAGGTTAGTCACGTCACAACTCCTAAACGAAAAGCCTAACATGAAAGGGCTTCAGATTCGTATACAGCTTTGAGAATCTACAGAGTTTTGGCAAAATGGAAGACAACATTATTCTTTCCGTTTGGTCCTTTGAAAATACAATTTTGAATTCCAAAACACGCAAGTTTTTGCGATCTTAAATGTGAAACTAAATGGATGTGTTCGCATGCAGTTCACCTAAGGAATCATTTTTTTGGCGAAAATTGTGCGTCTGCCCTTATAGCGTATCATCTCGAACTGAATCTTACGATCACACGGTGTCCATGTCGTTCTTTCTTGCAGTTAAATAAATGCCGATACCTGTAAATCAGGTCAATGGATCCTTTTAAATGATTAATTTTTGGTTGAAAGCTTTCATCTTTACCGTATAGATACATTGCACATGTATTCTTTTTAAGTATAAATGCTCGATGCAGCGTTTTGCATATCTCACGCCTGGTCTGATAAATTGTTGTAACTTAATTTGGAACCACTCTAAAAAATTTTGTATTAATTTTCTGGTTATCGGGACAGTTGTTCAATCAGTTGGTTTTGGCAGCCTGACAATTATTAAGCATAAGAAAGAGGCAATTTAATTGGTCTGACTTCCAACGAAATTAAATTGAAGCTTTTGGAATGGTTCGTTGAAAATTGCTATAACAGTCTACGTTCTATTCCTCAAGACAACTAATCTTTTTAGCAGCCGTGACAATTACTTAAAGCCAACCATAACCCTGCAAGAATTGTGATAGTCACCGTAGGGAAGTGGGCGGGCACTACGGCTACAGTATGATTGCAATAGAAGAGAGCTCATTAGTTACCCCGTACACTTAAGGGGGGTGCACTTTTGGGGTCATCTTTTCGACTTTCTCCGATTTCGCTGATTTTCACATATTCTATTGTACAAATGGTATATTTTAACGAGTTTTTAAATTAAAGTCGTAACTCTTACGGTTGTCGGGTCTTTCCCATTATCTCCCCCCCCCCACAGCTCCGTAGAAGTACCGATGAAGCACAATTTGACTGATTGAGTTGAAAGATTTTTTAAAAATTTTAAAATTTTAGTTTGGTAAGGGGGGACCAAGGGGAACCGAAAAATTTTTTGAAAAAAAAATTGCTGAAAACTTGCGTACAGGGGTTTTCTGGGGTGCTGATCACGAATCTGAAAGCGGTTTTTCGATTCACCTTTTCGTTAGCTCAGGATAAGATTACATCTGAAGCTTAAAACTTTAGCTTATATTAAGCTAACGAAAAGCTGCATGGAAAAACTGATTTCAGATTCGTGATCGGCACCCCAGAAAACCCCTGTACGCAAGTTTTCAGCAAATTTTTTTCAAAAAATTTTTCGGTTCCCCCTGGGTCCCCCCTTACCAAACTAAAATTTTAAAATTTTTAAAATTTTTTTAAAATTTTAAAATTTTTGCATTTTTGAAATGAGCAGGTCCGAAAACCTACCTTCACCAAATTTCAACTGAATCAGTTAAATCGTGCTTCTTCGGTACTTCTTCAGGGCTATGTGGGGGATAATGGGAAAGACCCCGATTGTCGAGTAATTTCACCTCAAAATTGAGATTTCATTGTGTTAAATATAGGAAATTTAAAAAGTTGTCATTTTTTCACGTGCGCCAAAAAATCTCCCGACAAACATTGATGAATCTGGACAAATTATACATTAAAATAATGCTAAAACGTTAGACTCTTTAATTAGAGTTTCTCTCAAGTCAAATCGCTCTACAAACGTGTAGGCGACTTGTAGGAATCTGGTGGGACCCCCAAAATTGGAAGAGAAAATTAATCCTTTAATTGCTCTCCTGCTGAGACGCTGGTCTGTATTAAAGAAAGGTGGAAAGGTCAAATGCAAAGGTCAATAGTTTCGGGGTCCATCAGATTCTCTAACTGCAAAATTAATACAAAATATTGAAACTTTCTAAAGCAGTAGTTTAAAAGTTAGAGCAATGTTATAAGGTTTTACTATATTATAATAAATTTCACAACTAAAAGCTAAAGCTTCTCTATAGTGCGAATCTCATTCAATGTGCAACTCTTATATATCAAACAATATTGCGCAAAGTTACACAGTTTATTTTTAGCTTTAAGGACATTACTGTTTTTAGGAATTAATTTAGTCTTAAATTTAAAAATTCAATTTTCTGAACATATAATGTAGTTACCGTAGAACTCTATTTTAATCCAGGCAACTTAAAACTTACTGACTTACTTAATTAACTAAATTAATTTCATTTATTCATTATATTTACGTTTTCAATAAGTTTGATTGCATAATTACTTTTCAAATCTTTGAAAACTGCTTGAATTCCAAAACTGGAGACTTCTAAATTCAATATAACTTTGTACTTTTGCACTAACTTTGCAGTTAGAGAATCTGATGGGGCCCCCAAATTGACCTTTACATTTGACCTTTCCATTTCTCTTTAATACAGACCAACGTCTCAGCAGGAGAGCAATTAAAGGGTTAATTTTCTCTTCCAATTTTGGGGGGGGCCGTTTTCACCTGTCCTGATCTAGCTCTTCGGTGTAGAAAAAGAAAAGAAAAAGTTGCAGAAGGTGAGTCCGCAGACTCCCACTGCTAACTTCAACAACAACTCAAAACATAATATATATGCGTGCAGAAATCTGAGTGTTAGTAAAATAAACTTAGGATCCAAAAAAAACCCAAGCAATAACAAGTGAAAGCAAACTGAGAATAAAATTCAAAACTACTACCACGTAAACAAAAATGAAATAATAGTCGAATGCACACAAAATGCATAACAAAAAATAATGCTAAATATTTACATAGGGTATAAACAGGCATATATACATAAGTGATGAAGACAATAGACTAAGTTAGTAGTGCATGCGACCGTAACCAGACCATATCCACACACTGTGCGGCTCATCAGTGGTTCAGAAACTTCGCTAGGTATTAGCACAATATATTGGCAGAGCTTGATTTTGCATTGCTATTAGGGCTTTTAATGTTGTAGTAGTGTTTTAATGTTGTAATGTTTTAATGTAGTGTTGTCACGTTAGCGAAAAATCCGGGCCGGGCCGGTCCTAATCATTAGGGCCGGGCCAGGCCCGGCCCGAGCCCGGCCCGGATTTCGGGCCCGAAACAGGCCCGAGGCCTGGGCCGGATTATTATTAGCTGTAACTTCCTCTGTTTGTCCTTTAAATTTTTATAAACGTCTTTTCAATAAACGAATAGACATAATATATATAGTAATGCATCACTCTGCAATCTCACATATTATTGGAAGCATTTCAATGGACCCGATTTATAATTCGAGAACGGTATTGAGCTCTAACGGAGTAAAACTGGCAAACCAACAACTATGTTTTTAAATAATACTTGTTATTTATAATCTAAAGTCTGTAATGACTTTATTAATTCTTTTCAATTCAATCGAAGTAAAAAAAGCTTCTTGTTTCAAGGATTCTCAGAAAAATTTGGTGTTTTTCTGTCCATTTATATCAATTTTTCCTTTGGCCCGGAAACGGCCCGGGAAAAAATCCGAGCCTGTTTCGGGCCGGGCCAGAAAAAAATCCGGGCCGGATCCGGGTCGGGCCGCTCCGATCAAATTTTGATCCGGGCCGGGCTCAGGCCAGGCCCGGTCCGGGGCCCGAGCCCGAAACAGGGCCGGATGACAACACTACTTTTAAGTAGCTCACAGTTTTGGTAGGTAGCAGAAATTTCATTTTTCCTCAAAAATCCTCATTTCATGTTTGCTGCATTATAAAGTCAGCCAAAACGTAAGGTATCTCAATAAAATTTTGTGTGCTAATCAACAAGCATAATACCACGTGTATGTAGTTTCATGCCATTAGCCTGCGTTTTCCTCTGGTGAAATACGACGATGGCATGGCGGACACCTATGGGCAAAAAATGGCAAATTGTGCATGGGATGATCATGCATTTGGGTAATTGCATGGTTTTCCAATCTTCATACGACATGTATAATGACATTGGTTAATTAATCATTAAAATTAGTCTTTGTTCTAAGCATTCGTTTGGTGAGGCAGACGGAGGAACTGTTGTGTGATATTCATGACATTCCTGGAGTTTCATTTTGGCATTTGTCCCTCACATTTCCTTAGTCTGATCACTTCTCAGTTCTACTGCTCAAATAGCCGTCTTGAATGATTTGATAATGAAACGTTCATTCATTCATGGCACTTCATTCCATAGTTCCTTCACCAGCACTGCAGCTGACACATCTCACAATTTGTAGACCTTAACTCATATTAATGACTTAAGCTTCCCTTTGCAGTGGCTGCTCTGCCCACATGTTTTTTGTGAATACCTCTTGCTGTTTGCTGAAGTTTCAGAAATGTCCTGACTAGATTTAACATCAACTGATCTTAATCTGGACTGGATGAAATCCACCCAGGTCATTTTTATTAAACTTTTAAAATAACCTCTTTTTGGTCAGTGTTTTGGAATGACCGGTCAAATGACTGGCACACAAATCGCTGATTGAATTTGGTCGTGTGAGGGCGACTTTTGAAATCCTATGACGTGCTCATTGTGTGCTTCTCAACACAAATGGAGACCTGGTTCTCGAGTTCTCAAGTCTAGTAGCTAAACTACGCTGGAAGTTTTCGAGATCCGCAAGTCGCATTGAAAGTCACGCTGAAAAAGTTCTCGAGTTCTCAAGTCAAGTTCTCTGGTCGATTTCGACCAGAGAAAATTTTGCCAACTTGAGGCCTACTCGAGAAATTTTTGAAAATCTAAATTTGTAAATTTTTTCTTCCTGCTTCAATAACTTGCATAATTGACTGAGTAAATCACCATAAAATTTTCCGTAGATACTTTTACATATAATTTTTAATACAGAAGAGGTTGTTGTCATTGAAAACAGACTACTCGAGAACTTGAGAACTCGAGAACTCGAGACGGTTTTTTATGAAACTGGCCCCTGGGGCCAATTGCATAAAACTCTGCTGATCTACTAGTGCGGATTTGCAAGTACTAGCATACTAGTTACTGGTGCGGATTTCAAGTGTTGCATAAAACTGTTCCAGCGACTAGACGAAATTATCTAAGCAAGCTGCTGGACTTGACGGACTCGCAATGCAAGTGCGAGTACTAGCATTGCGAGTGAGGTAAAGTAGTGGATTAACCATAAATCTTCAAAAAATCACACTGTTCACAAATATCAACCTAATTTTACAAATTTTTCAGGATCGTTTGACAATCGATAACTGAAGCTGTTCTGAAAGTTTCACTGAGAAAAGCTAGGATTTCCAAAAGCTATCAAAGAATTTCTGACAATCGTCTAGTGACATTTGACTAGACGATTTTACTTGCACTAGTAGATCCCTAGCGTACAACTAGTAGATTTTATGCAACTCAGACTACCTGCTAATGCTAGTAGCAACTAGCAGCTAGAAGGTCGCTTGATCCGCACTAGTATTGCTAGTTGCGGATTCCGCGCTTGCACTTTATGCAACACTCGTTGTAGGTACTGCGGAATCCGCAGACTAGCATCTACTAGTTGCGGAATTCGCAACTAGAAGATTTTTATGCAACTAGCCCCTGACAACGTAGCAACGTTTCTGTATTGCAACCTACAGTCTTTCCGCAGTGTTAAGACTTGTGCAAGAGAAAGTCTATTACAAGTGTCAACAGTGAAACAGACCATAAGAAGTAAAAAACGTAATAAATTGGACAGTCCAGTCAGACAAGTGCATTGCGGGGACGATGTCTTGCACTTTGGGTAATACTTGCATCACGAGCTCTGCGGAGCGTCATATCAGAGGAGCGTCAGAATGTCATAAGCTCAGCTTGATCGCCCCTTTATCCATTTTTCCAGCTTTAATAGGAAATCGGATTTGCCCTGGGATGGCAACATTCGTTCTTTTGGAATCTCCTTCTGTCATTCAGCGGAAATTAAGATTTATCTTTGAAGTGCTGAAAGAGGGGTCATTAGTTCTGCAATTGTTCCTTCTTTCTTACCATCTAACTCTGTGTGCATCTAAAGCTCATCTTTTGTCTTTGAAGGACGATAATTCTGGTCTATTCTTTTAAGCTCACCAGAACTAAGCAGACAGAGCTTTCATATTTTATGCATTCAGGATATCCATTTATCCCTGCGTGGCAGCCAGATATGAGATAACCTTTCCAGCACGTGTGTAAACCCTACACCAAACCTTTCCAGTTAATATGGTTTTAAATAGGTCGACGGTTGCTTTTAGTTTTATTGAAAATAGAATCAAAAGAATTGACCAAATTCAAATAAAAAACCCCGCACTTCAGTTCCAGTTTCTCTGATGTTGACAGCATCAGCAACATCTTTTAGCACGCATTTGGCTTGACGTAAGGTTGCTAAGTCCCTACCAAGAATTTTATAAATTTAAATACTATTTAATTTTGGTACACATTAGAAACCATCTCGGCTGGCTACATCAGTAAAACAGCATACCAGAGCAAACTACACACAGGAATTGCGTAATTCAGAAGGACCTATGTACATATGCACTACGAAAGAAAAGTAAGCATTGGAATAATGAAAGTATGAAAGAAAGAAGAAGTCTGATGTGAAAACTCCACTGGTTCTTCTGCAGTGTAGCGGAAGTACCTCTGACTTCGATGCGGAATGGCTGAGGTTTGATTCCCGCTGGGCCAATGGTTTGCTTTTAATCTTGATTATTGAACAGCGGAACTTTCCACTTCTCTTCTCTCTTCTAAGTCCTAATGGCACACGGTACCTTCCTGAGTTCCTGACCCCTCTAAGCAGCTCCAGGTGTTTTGGCCGAGGCGCCACGTAGTACGAGACCCTCTCCATTTTAACTTCAAGGACCGATTTTATCAAAGAACGTTTTAAGGAGTCATTTTTGCTATCTTTGATACATGAAATTAAACAGGCTAGCTAGGTAACTGTACTTTACCCTGGTTGAAGCGTTGAAACATCGCTCCCGGACGTTCTTAATGCAGAACCCCGTACCTATCCACACCACATACCTCTTTTAGCACAAGATCTGGAGAATCTGTGGCACTCAACCCTTGGACCAAGAACTCATCTTCCGCACACGCCTGTATACACCAGTTAATGACATGATTTGCCGTAATTATCTAATTACATATGTTTTGGAGTACACATTAACAGTTAAAAGTTGTTTCTACATAATTCAATTAGCTAGAGTGTGAAAACAAGTGGGGTGATGCTATAAATTTAAATTGTTGGCAACGCCTACGCACTAGCACGATTTTGGAACCCAATAAGGAAGTATGAGCTATTTACAGGACAGAATATCTCATGAAACTTTGATGACTTTAGCTCCCACTTTTCAGTTTTTATCTTTTTAGTTTTCCCTAGACAAAATGCGAAACACACAATGGCCACACGACTCTACATAGACCTTTAAATTGTAGTTTAGTGTCTGACGGTTTAGATTATTAGGGAAAATTCCATAGAGAAGGAACTTTTTACACATACTGCGAATTTTACGTTTATTGCTTTTTGGTTAATTTCAGATTGATTAAGTTTGGTTATTTCGTTGAAAGAAGGATCACCATAGGGCCGATTAATTCAATTCTATCCTTTCTGTTGTCGGAATCCTCAATGGACCAAAGAAACCGCACCAATGATCACAGTCCCAATCCAACCGCAAAAAACCATGTGACTGTAGGAAATACGTCATCCAATTCTTACAGTACTATGGGAATTATCTGTACAACTGTTCCTGTTACGGCAATTATGGTATTAATTGTGGTGGGAAATTTCATTGTAATACTGGCAGTCCTGAAAGACCCGCGCCTGAAAAGACAGCTACAGAATTGGCTGATTGTGTCGCTAGCAACGGCCGACATGCTGGTTGGTCTTTTGATCATGCCGCTGACCCTGACCTATGAGTTGCTGAAGTTTTGGCCATTTGGTCAAGTCTTGTGTGAGCTGTGGTTGGCCTTGGATGTTCTGTTCGTCACCGCCTCCATACTGAATCTTTGCATGATCAGTCTGGATCGTTACTGGTCCATAACCCGGCCCATTAGCTATGTCCACAAGTATCGAACCCAACCCAGAGTGCTGATGCTTATCGGGGCTGTTTGGTTGATGGCGTTTGCCATCTCCTTCCCTCCGTTGGTGGGCTGGAGACCGGCCCGTGCTCCTGGAACCTGTCTTCTCTCAACAAAGCTGGGATATGTCATGTACTCGGCGTTCGGAAGTTTCCATATCCCGGTAGCGGTCCTACTAATAGTTTATGTTCAAATCTATTTAATTACGAAGAAACGTCACAGTAAACAGCGTCACTGTGTTATAGACACTGAGCGAACCATAACTGGCGCGGCCGCCAGACACGGTGAAATTCATCTCAGCAGACTGGATGGCTCCGAGCCCTCCAATTCGATAACCATCGAATTTCCAGAAAATGGACAAACTCCAAACAATTGTCGAGGAGCGAGACTATCAGACCCGCTGGTTGGACCGGGCCGTCCTGAAGGTCAAAAGGTGACTGCTGAAATGGCCCTATTGCGTAAACAAAAACAACTGAAGCGAAGAGAGATGCGTGCTACCGTTATTCTAGGCCTGATTATGGGAGCTTTTATAGGGTGCTGGGCCCCCTTCTTTATTCTGTACACTTTATCACCGTTGAACATATCTGTTCCAGAGATGGTATTTGACATATTCTTTTGGCTGGGCTATGTTAACTCTGCCTTTAATCCGGTCGTGTATACCGTGTTTAACATGGAATTTCGAAAAGCATTTAAAAAACTGCTTAACATTCGGTAATGC
This sequence comes from Trissonchulus latispiculum, assembly GCA_030248195.1. NCBI lineage: Eukaryota > Metazoa > Nematoda > Enoplea > Enoplida > Ironidae > Trissonchulus > Trissonchulus latispiculum. The sequence goes on from JASAND010004540.1 coordinate 21,913, forward strand.
TTGAATGTATTTGGAGTTTCACTTATGTAAAGCCAATTTGTGAACCTGAATGTTTAGGTTTAAAGATTCTATCCAAGAGTCTTTCCGTTCAGTCGTGTATCCTATTTTAGTGGTTCCGCTTTCAAACAAAAATGTATCTACACAGGATTGGTTGGCATAAGAATTATGATTACCTCATGTATATATTATTAATAAGGTAGTGTAAAAACAAATTTGTTGCATTTCAATGGCATAAAAACTAAACCAGAAATCTTGAAATGTAAATTCATATTTTATAAACCAATTTTGGACCTCTGCAACGACTGAAGGAGGCCGCGTAAGCGTGGGTGGGCCAAGATTTAAAAATAATATCGGCAACAACAACAATAACAGTAGAATTAAAATCAACTAACTAAAGTTCTACCAAAATGTAGAAAGCGAAAATGTTCTTTAGGATCTCAAAAGAACTTCAAAATAGCAGTAGTATACAAATACGGGTTCTAGGACACTTGGCTACTGCTGTTTGACCTTAAGATATTAATTAGCCTAAGAAACCTAAGTAGTTTCTCTCCTATACTACTAAAACAATATTACCCTAAACGTTAGGAATCTTCAACACCTTCATTTATTATATACACAATTCAATACATATATTTATTCAATCAATACATGACCATAAGCAAGTGAATGAATGCCATCATCAAGTATATAACGTTTGTCGTCATAGGCGCTTAATCCTACCTTACACCTCTGTACTGTAGTCAACTGATGGCCTTTCCTATCAATGCTACTCATAATATGTCTGGTCTGACCTCCTTCAAATAGAATTCGCTTATAATCTTCATGACTCAATCTCACCGACCTGCTTAGTCCCTTAGCTGCTGACTTATCATCTCCCTCACAGCGGATACTGTACATCTTCGCTCTCAGTCCAACAAATTCACTTATAGGCTTCCCCTTAACTTCATCCTTCATCTTACCAATTACCTTCTTGTTGGCTGTGCTGTACAGTGGATGTTCCTTAGGATAGTTACTGGTGTCAAATAAGTCAATGTTCTGTGCCATGTCTTGGTAAATGTCAGGTGTTGTCACGTGGTAACAGAAGCTATCAGTGTCAGTATACAGTAGGCTTGCTCTATCACCGTACTTCTGTCTCATGTAATTGTAGTGAAAATTATACATGAGATACTTCGATAATTCCAGTACGGTAAATCCTACATATACTGGCTTGCATAGCTTTACTGTACGTTTCTGCATCTGAACTGCTACCAAATCCCCTGAAAAGGCTTCACATGCCTTATACCTAGGGTTTGCAACTAACTTCTCAAACTTCTCTGGACTGGTAACTAGCCTTACGTCTACATGATTGCGTACATTCTCCATTGTCTTCCCAAATACCGCATTATTCATGAGCTTGTATAAATCTTCCTCGAACCTACTCTTAGCGGCTGCCCTCTTCACCATATTCAACTCAATATAGGGTTTCATCCATGCTTCTTCCTCAAATGTTACTCCCCTATGTATCTTCCTTAGCACTAAACCCTGATCCAAATACTGTTCTAGGGTATGCTTGTGTACGATGTAACGAGTCTTATTCTGTAAATTCGGTACTAACTTCTCACACCTCATATATCCTCCCTGTTGCTTACTGTATGGTGATATCATCCCCTCGCTGATGGTAATTCGCTCTGGTGCAAGTGGATAGTCATTGTGTGCATGATGTAGATTGTGTGGATAGTCAAGGTCAACTTCAAGGATACATGGAACGTCTCTCCACTGATCTAAGTCTGTCATCCACCTAAAATTGCGTACGGGTAACTTCTGGACCATTGACCATCCGTATAAATTATTCATGTCTACGTAGGTTATATAGGATGTTGGAAGATTGGGATTATAGTCATCCAACAGGGGATTATTAGCCTTAGCGTACCGTTGAGCAACCATAGCCACTCCACCCCTAATCCCATCTTCAAAAAACTTGTACATATCTGGGTCAGTCAATAGATCTAGCTCTTGTCCTGTGTACTTGAGACAGGCGTCCCATGCAAATGAAGGTAGAGTACAATAATGACATGGATCTAAACCATATGTTTTCAGACTGGTTCTGCGAAAATTCTCTACCACATCTGCAAGCAATAGGACATCTGTTCTCAGGTATTCATCGTGATACTGTCCCATATTCTGAATTCCTAGACTCTGCCATACATTGACTGCATGTTCGTAGTCGCTGCTACTGATGTCACTGTCCGTCAATGTACTGTGGAAGGCTTCAATGGGAGGTAACTGCTTCTCCTCGAATCTTGCCCATGAGTCCATGTATTCATACGGATATACGCCCTTCCTTCTCATCAGTGCTAGCTTGTCACCGTAGATACTGGATGTGAATTGAAAGTCCTCGTCAGCCAATCCACCTGCTAATGTATCTAGTGACCTGTTCAGGAATTGATAGCTGTCAATGAACCTGATACGCCATTCCTGTTCGACATTCAACTCAAAACATAGGTAATCTTCTAATCCCTTCGGTACGCACGTGATGTCAAGCTTAAACTCCTTACTGATCTTCCCAACTTCCTGCATTATTAGGTGCCCATCGTACCGCCTTAGGTTGTGGAACATTACAGTCACCGTTCGTCCAAGCTTATACTTGAGATTACACCGCCTGTGTGCATAACCTCTAATTGCCCCACAAATATGACAATGGTCCCTTGTAGACTCACCCTCCGCAATCGTGCCATGACATAGATGACATTCTGTACCATGTTGAAGAAGTCGCTTGGGTAACCTCGGATACTTATTCAGAACTTCCTGGTACTGTTGACCCTTCTGTATGACGGTCCTAAGGAATTGCTGCACTGCGTCTTCCCCTCGATAAATTATCGGATCTCCCCTAACCACTGGCTTTCCCTCACAACATTGGAGAACATCTACTAGTCCGTACGCACATGGTTTATGTCGCTCGTAACTGTTTGTAAATGAAGACATTGGGTTAGGCTGGCATGTGTCTACCTTCTCTAATAAACACTCAAAATCTGCGTAAATTACATAAGGTCGCATTAAACGCCTATGATCATTTTGAAATTTAAGCTTTGTCAATGATGGCATTACTGTAATCTGTACGTTATCAGTACTACAAAGGTTCTGATGTTCATTACGTCGTTCTTCTGTGCCAAATGGAAATAGACAATGATTGCAAAAGTACTTTCTTCCTTTTTCTTTCCGCTGATCATGAAGAAATCTTCCAAGGTCCTTGATCAGGCAGTAATGTTGGTTATTCAGTAGCAATAGGTGGATATGTTTCTCACGTCTGGTCTTCGATAGGTATAGGATATGAACTGATTTGTCGTAGCCATAGACGTTGATTGAAATATCATTCTGTCGTTCAAATTTGGGAATATCCGTGAGCTTAATGGGAAATTCTAGTCCATCAAAATTAAGCTCATCCACATACTGTTGATACTTGATTATTCGCTCAGAATGATGTTTCTGAGGATGTAGTCCAGCCAAAATACTCCACATGAAGCATTTATTGTCACTATTCTTCGGATTGATGATTGCCTTCTTGCTTTGAAGCTTCTTAGGCAATGGTATGTAGGTCGATCCAAATAATGGTCGGTATTTGGCAAGGTGAATGTCTAGGTATCGTACATGATCAATTATCCAGCCAGATCCATTACGCTGAAACTCTTCGACATTGGATAGAATGTGGTTAATCATTGAATTCATGGGTACATCTTCTCCAGGCATTACGATGGTCTGTTTGCTGGCAAAATAGCTGCTCATTGTTTCATTGGTGATCTCATTGATGAATAGAATATGTAGTCTTAGCTGCATCTTCATGGCTTGATCACTGATGAGATTCTGAACAGTCTCAGTAGAATCCAGTAGGAATTGTTTCGGATCATTAGTAGCTTCATCTGGGGTTATCCGGTACCACCGATAATAACCTCTTAAAGAAACCGCTTGACGTTGCAAACTCATTTTCAATACTAACTCTCGAAACTAATTACCCTACTTAATACCCCTGAATTCAAAATGTCATTACATGAAGCAACAAACAACAAACACATGAATTTACATTTACCATGGCAATACAAAAAAAGCTGATATTAGAAAACAGTGATATTACAAAAGGCTGCTTTGAATAACTCTAGATTTACATAAAGTTACCAACACGAAATGTATGTACATTAACTGCAAGTATAACATATTAGCACATTATTAGTGGTAATATTCTCTTAGTGCTGAACGTAAGTATTCAAGTTCTGTGGCATTATCTATCTTAAATCCAGTCATTTTATCATGAATTGACTGTAGACTTCTAGTATTATCGTAGCAGTATTCCCAACAGTGTTCCCATTCAACATAGTGACAGGAATTGGTTCTATGACTGAGTTCATTCTCTCGACATAGATGTAAGCTACAATCAGTCAATCTGTGATATAGATGGTTGTTGTCTAGTGTTGTGGTAACATTGTTCTGAGATAGCCTTATACCCTCATCTGTTTCTGTGACGATAACAGAGTGTGCTAGGGTTGTAAGTGCTAAAAGTATTAGTAGATGCATGGTATGGTTAGGTTAAGTGATAAGTTATGAGTAGTTTATATGATATTGTGATACTTTTTATGGCATATCTGGCAGTTAGGTGTAGGTGGTGTTCTAATTCTCAGGGAATCAACAAATGTCTTGACAATACTATCATTGGTATCACTCCGCTTCCTGAGATATCTGATGATGGATTCCATTGATCTTCCTCTTGCTCGGTGGTGAAGGAAGTAGATACAGTATTCTCCACAAACATCAGTGGTAAAATCTTGTAGCTGGATAGGATTGTATTCTAGTATCCTATTTCCAATGAATGATGTGAATAGTAGAGGTGGTAATCCATAGCTATCAAAATATTCTACCCTATCCTCCTCCAACCACATTGCAACCCAGTGTTCTCCAGGTTCATTAGCCCGTTCAGTGTTTGCAACAAGACAACAACATTGATTTGGTATCCTATCAGGTAATTGATCACTTGCAAATACTCCCAGGAAGGGAATTCTACGGTCTTTGCTTAGAGTTAGATGAATTTCTCTGGTATTCATAGTGCGTAGTCAAAGAATGGTGTTCGATTATAATCTATTGATATGAGATTATCAAATTCGCCATATATAATGATTTCAACTCCTTGAGGGTAAGTGGCAGTAGGTAGGGCTTTCTCTAGTTGCATTCTCAGTGATACGTCACCTTCCCTGATCAATTGCATAGCTCCTGTATCCACGTTATCGGGAGTTAGATCAAACGCAAATATCGTGTATCCCTTACCAAAATCTTCGTAGGAAATATCTGCACCTTTAGTTGACCCTGCCATGTCGTTACCCTCATACAGGTATATGAACGGCATTGTATACTGGAACTTATCCCATGCCATCCTCATAGGTTGTTTGGGTACAAACTCATCTCCGTACTTGAGTGCAATCTCGCTGACATTACAGTGTTGGAACTCTAGGGGATTATGTTTCTGACTTCCATTGAATGCTTCTGATTTTACCATTGCCACTAAGACCCTTCTAGGAAGTTGACCTGTGAAGATGGAGTTTTCAACTATTGTCTGTACTCCGGGTGCGATATGTCTGGTTACTAGCTTGGTTCTTCTAATGGGATATTTGGCAGTTTCATGATCTCTCAGAACACCCTCAATTGCCATGGTCAGGGAATCCTGAGGTTTGACCTTCCATACACACCACCTAATGTCGTCCACAATGAGCTTGTATCCACTAGTAGCTGACTGTAGCAGTATATCATCAGTATTTCTATGTATTTCCAGACTCAACTGGCACTCACTTAGCAGGTATCTGTCTTGTTTGAATAGATCGCAGTGAAGGGGTCCTGCTACGACTACATATCGATCATCGGTGAAGGGTATACCCCTGTGTTTAGCTGCTGTAGATGTAATGTCGTTAAAGTCACTGTCCTTCGCAAATAGGTTACTCTGTAGATGTGTGGTCTTGGCTTCCTTCCCAAAGTTGGCTATTGTCTCTAGGTAGGCTCCGTAGTGATACAGGTCTCCACTGTTGTAAATTTCCTTATCTGACAGTTTGACTACCAATCGTCTGATGAATGTTTTTGCTAGCATATTGATGGGTGCTACTGAGATACTGCCGTCTGCCGCCTTTACCACAGCCTTTCCATCACTATCTGTTATTCGTAGCTTCAGGTATAGATAATTCCGGTTCAGGTCAAGCATGTAGGAATCCTTAGGTACTTGGAATAGGTATGGACCTGAACTTGTAACAGGATTTAGGGGGTAAATTTCTGCCATGTATCCACTCTCTACACTAACCTGGGTTGGAGGTAGTGAGAAGAGATCCATCTCGGACTTAAAGCCCGGCATTGACTTTTCATCTACTTGCTTAGCCATATCAAGTCTGCTTGTTAGTCATATAATTATCAGTATATCACAGGTTTTTATGGGCTGTATATGTCACGCTTCAATCTCTTAACTCGTCGTCTATATGGTCTGGATCCAATACCTTGACCGTGTTGAATTGCCTTACCACTGTTCTCAAGCATTCGTCCAATGGCTTCCTTACCTCTTCGCTTCAACGATTCTCTCGGATCTTCACCTCTGTTCAGGTAATCTCGAGCCACTTCTCCTGCTGTCTGAAAGGCTTGTCTACCTGCCTCTAGTCCCACACGACGTACAACAGGCCAAATGAACCGACCAATACCTCGCAGTAGACTTCCTAACCCGTCGCCACGCTGATACCTTTGACCGGCGTAGAATCCAGAACCCCTCTGAACCAGGTGGAGGTGCCAGTCCTCAACGGTTTCGGGATGATATCTAGTCCTCATGATTTTTCTTGAAGTGTAGCTTAATGACTATATTACCATACTCAAAATGTACAGTCCTTCCAATGTGGTTGTTTATATGGACTTTAATGGTGCTGATCACGTGTTTATTCACAGGGACGTAGTGGGGTTGAAAAGAATGTTGGATGATATCTCCATACTCATCACCGGCCTTTACAATCCCCAGTAGATTCCCGGTAGTTGTGCCCATTAGCTGTTCTTTCACAATGTCACAATGAACTTGAAGGTAATGATAGGTAAGGTCAGGTGGACGTTGTGCGTAGAACTTCTTAGTCCTTAGGGCATCCGTACCATCCTCTACGGTAAATTTCTGAGAGTCAAAGCCAAGTATGCGTGCAATTGTAGGTGCAAATTGAACAAAACCAAAGTTGGGTCTTTCAAGGTGTTCTTGGTTCTCGTATAAGTCCAGGTAAACCCGATCCATTTCCTGGTCGTAGACGAAACGTATAGGAGGTGATTCCTGACGTTCATTAAGAATTGACTGAATGGTAAGGTTGATGGTGTTTATCAGGTCATGAAGGTTATAGTACCTCCGTCTGGGTATATTGCCAACTGCTCTCTCGTTTGCCTCAAATAGGACTATAATGAATGTATCAGAATCAAGGGCTTTCCATGTATGAGGATAAATGAAGTCTACCATTGCAACCGACCACCTACCATGGAGATGTAGTGGATGAGCCAATTGATTCTCGAAGGTACCGTCACTTCCAGTTAGATATAGGTAGAAACTCATCTTCGCTTTCGGAAGTGTAACTTTGCAAATACCTTTCCGTACTTAAAGTTTACCGCGTTACCGTGATCATCCTTTATATGTATTTCAATACTATCAAACTCTTTCCTTAACAATGGTATATAGTGTGGATTGTTGTATATTCGATCAATAGTATCATTATGCCTTCCTTCTATACTAACAACACGAATGATGGGTGAGATGGTGTTTCCTATCATTTGCGGTGCTACCACGTCACAATAGATGAACAGGGAATATAGTCCGCCTCTCAGGTCTGGTGCACTATTGGCGACTGCGTATCTAGGTGGTGAGTCCGTCTTTTCCTTCGGTACAACCTTTGTATCAGAGTATCCCAGCATATACTTTAGCTGCTTACTGAAGTGCAACGACTTAAAGTCTGGTTCTTCGTCTAGGGTAGTAGGTTTCAGTCCAACTCGTCTATGAAGTTCATCGTAGGCTAGTTCACAATTGATTTTCTTAGTCAATTCAAGTGTATAGTTGATGGCATCACATAGCTGATGTATAGACTCATAGTTATTTAGGGGTATGTGACCATTGAACTTCTTTTTGCCAACAGTCACTCCAAGCTTCGCATCAGCCTTATTACCAATATTAAACCAGGTGACAGGATATCCGAGCTCTACTAATGCCACTTCCCATTCGCCTTCAAGGTCTACTCTGTGAGGAAGTTTGACTCGGTAGTTGTTTAGTTTGTTGGTGGAGTAGTCTCCGGTATTACTGGGCAGGTACAGGTAAAAATCCATTATTTCTGTTCCACTGTTAAATTTGTCAGGGTTCCAAGCACTTGACAAAATCTCACCTTACGTTCTGTTTTTATTAATTTAAAATATTATCGGAGATACTCCACCAACAAACTAAACAATACGAGTCATCAAGAGTAGACCTTGAAGGGAATGGGAGTTGATAGTAGAGCGATATCTGTCACCTGGTTTAATGTTGGTAATAAGGCTGATGCGAAGCTTGGAGTGACTGTTGGCAAAAAGAAGTTCAATGGTCACATACCCCTAAATAACTACGAGTCTATACATCAGCTATGTGATGCCATCAACTATACACTTGAATTGACTAAGAAAATTAATTGTGAACTAGCCTACGATGAACTTCATAGACGAGTTGGACTGAAACCTACTACCCTAGACGAAGAACCCTAAGCAGCTAAAGTATATGCTGGGATACTCTGATACAAAGGTTGTACCGAAGGAAAAGACGGACTCACCACCTAGATACGCAGTCGCCAATAGTGCACCAGACCTGAGAGGCGGACTATATTCCCTGTTCATCTACTGTGACGTGGTGGCACCGCAAATGATAGGAAACACCATCTCACCCATCATTCGTGTTGTTAGTATAGAAGGAAGGCATAATGATACTATTGATCGAATATACAACAATCCACACTATATACCATTGTTAAGGAAAGAGTTTGATAGTATTGAAATACATATAGGATGATCACGGTAACGCGGTAAACTTTAAGTCGGAAAGGTATTTGCAAAGTTACACTTCCGAAAGCGAAGATGAGTTTTATATCTAACTGGAAGTGACGGTCCTTCGAGAATCAATTGGCTCATCCACTACATCTCATGGTAGGTGGTCGTTGCAATGGTAGACTTCATTATCCTCATACATGGAAAGCCCTTGATTCTGACACATTCATTATAGTCTATTGAGGCAAACGAGAGAGCAGTTGGAATATACCCAGACGGAGATACTATAACCTTCATGACCTGAAACCTAACCTTACCATTCAGTAATTCTTATGACGTCAGGAATCGCCTCCAAGTTTGTTATGATCAGGAAATGGATCGGGTGTATGGATTTACGAGAACAAGAACACCTTGAAAGACCCAACTTTGGTTTTGTTATTTGACCTACAGCACGATATGGTTTGATTCAGATTACGGGAGGAGGAGGATGCCTAAGGACTAAGAAGTTTACGACAACGTCACCTGACTCACATCTTACCTTCAAGTTCATGTGAATTGGAAAGAACAGTTAGGGACAATACCGGGAATTCTGGGGATGTAAAGGCTGGTATGAGTATGGAGTTACCAACATTCTTTCAACCCCATACGTCCCTGTGATAAAACGTGATAGACCTTAAAGTCCATAACCATGGAAGGGTTTTGAGTTGGTATTAGTCTTAGTACCTTAAGAAATATGAGGACTAGATTATCCCGAAACCGTTGAGGACTGGCACCTCCACTGGTTCAGAGGGGTTCTGGATTCTACGCCGGTCAAAGGTATCAGGTGGGACGGGTTAGGAAGTCTACTGCGAGGTATTGGTCGGTTCATTTGGCCTGTTGTACGTCGTGTGGGACTAGAGGCAGGTAGACAAGCCTTTCAGACAGCAGGAGAAGTGGCTCGAGATTACCTGAACAGAGGTGAAGATCCGAGAGAATCGTTGAAGCGAAGAGGTAAGGAAGCCATTGGACGAATGCTTGAGAACAGTGGTAAGGCAATTCAACACGGTCAAGGTATTGGATCCAGACCATATAGACGACGAGTTAAGAGATTGAAGCGTGACATATACAGCCCATAAAAACCTGTAATATACTGATCATTATATGACTAACAAGCAGACTTGATATGGCTAAGCAAGTAGATGAAAAGTCAATGCCGGGCTTTAAGTCCGAGATGGATCTCTTCTCACTACCTCCAACCCAGGTTAGTGTAGAGAGTGGATACATGGCAGAAATTTACCCCCTAAATCCTGTTACAAGTTCAGGTCCATACCTATTCCAAGTACCTAAGGATTCCTACATGCTTGACCTGAATAGAAATTATCTATACCTGAAGCTACGAATAACAGATAGTGATGGAAAGGCTGTGGTAAAGGCGGCGGACGGCAGTATCTCAGTAGCACCCATCAATATGCTAGCAAAAACATTCATCAGACGATTGGTAGTCAAACTGTCAGATAAGGAAATTTACAACAGTGGAGACCTGTATCACTACGGAGCCTACCTAGAGACAATAGCCAACTTTGGGAAGGAAGCCAAGACCACACATCTACAGAGTAACCTATTTGCGAAGGACAGTGACTTTAACGACATTACATCTACAGCAGCTAAGCACAGGGGTATACCCTTCACTGATGATCGATATGTAGTCGTAGCAGGACCCCTTCACTGCGATCTATTCAAACAAGACAGATACCTGCTAAGTGAGTGCCAGTTGAGTCTGGAAATACACCGAAATACTGATGATGTACTGTTACAGTCAGCTACTAGCGGATACAAGCTCATTGTGGACGACATTAGGTGGTGTGTATGGAAGGTCAAACCTCAGGATTCCCTGACCATGGCAATTGAGGGTGTTCTGAGAGATCATGAAACTGCCAAATATCCCATTAGAAGAACTAAGCTAGTAACCAGACATATCGCACCCGGAGTACAGACAATAGTTGAAAACTCCATATTCACAGGTCAACTTCCTAGAAGGGTCTTAGTGGCAATGGTAAAGTCAGAAGCATTCAATGGAAGTCAGAAACATAACCCCCTCGAGTTCCAACACTGTAACGTCAGCGAGATTGCGCTCAAGTACGGAGATGAGTTTGTACCCAAACAACCTATGAGGATGGCATGGGATAAGTTCCAGTACACAATGCCGTTCATATACCTGTATGAGGGTAACGACATGGCAGGGTCAACTAAAGGTGCAGATATTTCCTACGAAGATTTTGGTAAAGGATACACGATATTTGCGTTTGATCTAACTCCCGATAACGTGGATACAGGAGCTATGCAATTGATCAGGGAAGGTGACGTATCACTGAGAATGCAACTAGAGAAAGCCCTACCTACTGCCACTTACCCTCAAGGAGTTGAAATCATTATATATGGCGAATTTGATAATCTCATATCAATAGATTATAACCGAACACCATTCTTTGATTACGCACTATGAATACCAGAGAAATTCATCTAACTCTAAGCAAAGACCGTAGAATTCCCTTCCTGGGAGTATTTGCAAGTGATCAATTACCTGATAGGATACCAAATCAATGTTGTTGTCTTGTTGCAAACACTGAACGGGCTAATGAACCTGGAGAACACTGGGTTGCAATGTGGTTGGAGGAGGATAAGGTAGAATATTTTGATAGCTATGGATTACCACCTCTACTATTCACATCATTCATTGGAAATAAGATACTAGAATACAATCCTATCCAGCTACAAGATTTTACCACTGATGTTTGTGGAGAATACTGTATCTACTTCCTTCACCACCGAGCTAGAGGAAGATCAATGGAATCCATCATCAGATATCTCAGGAAGCGGAGTGATACCAATGATAGTATTGTCAAGACATTTGTTGATACCCTAAGAATTAGAACACCACCTACACCTAATTGCCAGATATGCCATAAAAAGTATCATATAAACTTAACCTAATCATAACTTAACACTTAAGCTAACCATACCTTACCATGCATCTGCTAATACTTTTAGCACTCACAACCCTAGCACACTCTGTTATCGTCACAGAAACAGATGAGGGTATAAGGCTATCTCAGAACAATGTTACAACAACACTGGACACTGACCATCTATACCATAGATTGACTGATTGTAGCTTACATCTATGTCGAGAGAATGAACTCAGTCATAGAACCAATTCATGTCAGTATGTTGAATGGGAACACTGTTGGGAATACTGCTACGATAATTCTAGAAGTCTGCAGTCAATTCATGATAAAATGACTGGATTTAAGATAGATAATGCCACTGAACTTGAATATTTACGTGCAACACTAAGAGAATATTACCACTAATAATGTGTTGTACTAATGTTATACTTGCAGTTAATGTACATACATTTCGTGTTGGTAACTTTATGTAAATCTAGAGTTATTCAAAGCAGCCTTTTGTAATATCACTGTTTTCTAATGTCAGCTTTTTGTATTGCCATGGTAAATGTAAATTTATGTGTTTGTTGTTTGTTGCTTCATGTAATGACATTTTGAATTCAGGGGTATTAAGTAGGGTAATTAGTTTCGAGAGTCAGTATTGAAAATGAGTTTGCAACGTCAAGCGGTTTCTTTAAGAGGTTATTATCGGTGGTACCGGATAACCCCAGATGAAGCTACCAATGATCCGAAACAATTCCTACTGGAATCAACCGAGACTGTTCAGAATCTCATCAGTGATCAAGCCATTAAGATGCAGCTAAGACTACATATTCTATTCATCAATGAGATCACCAATGAAACAATGAGCAGCTATTTTGCCAGCAAACAGACCATCATAATGCCTGGAGAAGATGTACCCATGAATTCAATGATTAACCACATTCTATCCAATGTCGAAGAGTTTCAGCGTAATGGATCTGGCTGGATAATTGATCATGTACGATACCTAGACATTCACCTTGCCAAATACCGACCATTATTTGGATCGACCTACATACCATTGCCTAAGAAGCTTCAAAGCAAGAAGGCAATCATCAATCCGAAGAATAGTGACAATAAATGCTTCATGTGGAGTATTTTGGCTGGACTACACCCACAGAAACATCATGCCGAGCGGATAATCAAGTATCAGCAGTTTGTGGACGAGCTTAATTTTGATGGACTAGAATTTCCCATAAAGATCACGGATATTCCCAAATTTGAACGACAGAATGATATTTCAATCAACGTCTATGGCTACGACAAATCAGTTCATATCCTATACCTATCGAAGACCAGGCGTGAGAAACATATCCACCTATTGCTACTGAATAACCAACATTACTGCCTGATCAAGGACCTTGGAAGATTTCTTCATGATCAGCGGAAAGAAAAAGGAAGAAAGTACTTTTGCAATCATTGTCTATTTCCATTTGGCACAGAAGAACGACGTAATGAACATCAGAACCTTTGTAGTACTGATAACGTACAGATTACAGTAATGCCATCATTGACAAAGCTTAAATTTCAGAATGATCATAGGCGTTTAATGCGACCTTACGTGATTTACGCAGATTTTGAATGTTTATTAGAGAAGGTAGACACATGCCAGCCTAACCCAATGTCTTCATTTACAAACAGTTATGAACGACATAAACCATGCGCATACGGGCTAGTAGATGTTCTCCAATGTTGTGAGGGAAAGCCAGTGGTTAGGGGAGATCCGATAATTTATCGAGGGGAAGACGCAGTGCAGCAATTCCTTAGGACCGTCATACAGAAGGGTCAACAGTACCAGGAAGTTCTGAATAAGTATCCGAGGTTACCCAAGCGACTTCTTCAACATGGTACAGAATGTCATCTATGCCATGGTACGATTGCGGAGGGTGAGTCTACAAGGGATCATTGTCATATTTGCGGCACAATCAGAGGTTATGCACACAGGCGGTGTAATCTCAAGTATAAGCTTGGACGAACGGTGACTGTAATGTTCCACAACCTAAGGCGGTACGATGGACACCTAATAATGCAGGAAGTTGGGAAGATCAGTAAGGAGTTTAAGCTTGACATCACGTGCGTACCGAAGGGCTTAGAAGATTACCTATGTTTTGAGTTGAATGTCGAACAGGAATGGCGTATCAGGTTCATTGACAGCTATCAATTCCTGAACAGGTCACTGGATACATTAGCAGGTGGATTGGCTGACGAGGACTTTCAATTCACATCCAGTATCTACGGTGACAAGCTAGCACTGATGAGAAGGAAGGGTGTATATCCTTATGAATACATGGATTCATGGGCAAGATTCGAGGAGCAGCAGTTACCTCCCATTGAAGCCTTCCACAGTACATTGACAGACAGTGACATCAGTAGCAGCGACTACGAACATGCAGTCAATGTATGGCAGAGTCTAGGAATTCAGAATATGGGACAGTATCACGATGAATACCTGAGAACAGATGTCCTATTGCTTGCAGATGTGGTAGAGAATTTTCGCAGAACCAGTCTGAAAACATATGGTTTAGATCCATGTCATTATTGTACTCTACCTTCATTTGCATGGGACGCCTGTCTCAAGTACACAGGACAAGAGCTAGATCTATTGACTGACCCAGATATGTACAAGTTTTTTGAAGATGGGATTAGGGGTGGAGTGGCTATGGTTGCTCAACGGTACGCTAAGGCTAATAATCCCCTGTTGGATGACTATAATCCCAATCTTCCAACATCCTATATAACCTACGTAGACATGAATAATTTATACGGATGGTCAATGGTCCAGAAGTTACCCGTACGCAATTTTAGGTGGATGACAGACTTAGATCAGTGGAGAGACGTTCCATGTATCCTTGAAGTTGACCTTGACTATCCACACAATCTACATCATGCACACAATGACTATCCACTTGCACCAGAGCGAATTACCATCAGCGAGAATATGATATCACCATACAGTAAGCAACAGGGAGGATATATGAGGTGTGAGAAGTTAGTACCGAATTTACAGAATAAGACTCGTTACATCGTACACAAGCATACCCTAGAACAGTATTTAGATCAGGGTTTAGTGCTAAGGAAGATACATAGGGGAGTAACATTTGAGGAAGAAGCATGGATGAAACCCTACATTGAGTTGAATATGGTGAAGAGGGCAGCCGCTAAGAGTAGGTTCGAGGAAGATTTATACAAGCTCATGAATAATGCGGTATTTGGGAAGACAATGGAGAATGTACGCAATCATGTAGACGTAAGGCTAGTTACCAGTCCAGAGAAGTTTGAGAAGTTAGTTGCAAACCCTAGGTATAAGGCATGTGAAGCCTTTTCAGGGGATTTGGTAGCAGTTCAGATGCAGAAACGTACAGTAAAGCTATGCAAGCCAGTATATGTAGGATTTACCGTACTGGAATTATCGAAGTATCTCATGTATAATTTTCACTACAATTACATGAGACAGAAGTACGGTGATAGAGCAAGCCTACTGTATACTGACACTGATAGCTTCTGTTACCACGTGACAACACCTGACATTTACCAAGACATGGCACAGAACATTGACTTATTTGACACCAGCAATTACCCTAAGGAACATCCACTGTACAGCACAGCCAACAAGAAGGTAATTGGTAAGATGAAGGATGAAGTTAAGGGGAAGCCTATAAGTGAATTTGTTGGACTGAGAGCGAAGATGTACAGTATCCGGTGTGAAGGAGATGATAAGTCAGCAGCTAAGGGACTAAGCAGATCGGTGAGATTGAGTCATGAAGATTACAAGCGAATTCTATTTGAAGGAGGTCAGACTAGACATATTATGAGTAGCATTGACAGGAAAGGCCATCAGTTGACTACAGTACAGAGGTGTAAGGTAGGATTAAGCGCCTATGACGACAAACGTTATATACTTGATGATGGCATTCATTCACTTGCTTATGGTCATGTATTGATTGAATAAATATATGTATTGAATTGTGTATATAATAAATAATGGTGTTGAAGATTCCTAGGGTTTGTTGTCTCCTATACTACTTAGGTTTTTTAGGCTAAATATCTTAAGGCCAAATAGCAGCAGCCAAGTGTCCTAGAACCCGTATTTGTATACTACTGTGATTAATGCAACAAATTTGTTTTTACACTACCTTATTAATAATATATACATGAGGTAATCATAATTCTTATGCCAACCAATCCTGTGTAGATACATTTTTGTTTGAAAGCGGAACCACTAAAATAGGATACACGACTGAACGGAAAGACTCTTGGATAGAATCTTTAAACCTAAACATTCAGGTTCACAAATTCGCTTTACATAAGTGAAACTCCAAATACATTCAAGCATTATCGAATGTTAAGCAGTTTTTTAAATGCTTTTCGAAATTCCATGTTAAACACGGTATACACGACCGGATTAAAGGCAGAGTTAACATAGCCCAGCCAAAAGAATATGTCAAATACCATCTCTGGAACAGATATGTTCAACGGTGATAAAGTGTACAGAATAAAGAAGGGGGCCCAGCACCCTATAAAAGCTCCCATAATCAGGCCTAGAATAACGGTAGCACGCATCTCTCTTCGCTTCAGTTGTTTTTGTTTACGCAATAGGGCCATTTCAGCAGTCACCTTTTGACCTTCAGGACGGCCCGGTCCAACCAGCGGGTCTGATAGTCTCGCTCCTCGACAATTGTTTGGAGTTTGTCCATTTTCTGGAAATTCGATGGTTATCGAATTGGAGGGCTCGGAGCCATCCAGTCTGCTGAGATGAATTTCACCGTGTCTGGCGGCCGCGCCAGTTATGGTTCGCTCAGTGTCTATAACACAGTGACGCTGTTTACTGTGACGTTTCTTCGTAATTAAATAGATTTGAACATAAACTATTAGTAGGACCGCTACCGGGATATGGAAACTTCCGAACGCCGAGTACATGACATATCCCAGCTTTGTTGAGAGAAGACAGGTTCCAGGAGCACGGGCCGGTCTCCAGCCCACCAACGGAGGGAAGGAGATGGCAAACGCCATCAACCAAACAGCCCCGATAAGCATCAGCACTCTGGGTTGGGTTCGATACTTGTGGACATAGCTAATGGGCCGGGTTATGGACCAGTAACGATCCAGACTGATCATGCAAAGATTCAGTATGGAGGCGGTGACGAACAGAACATCCAAGGCCAACCACAGCTCACACAAGACTTGACCAAATGGCCAAAACTTCAGCAACTCATAGGTCAGGGTCAGCGGCATGATCAAAAGACCAACCAGCATGTCGGCCGTTGCTAGCGACACAATCAGCCAATTCTGTAGCTGTCTTTTCAGGCGCGGGTCTTTCAGGACTGCCAGTATTACAATGAAATTTCCCACCACAATTAATACCATAATTGCCGTAACAGGAACAGTTGTACAGATAATTCCCATAGTACTGTAAGAATTGGATGATGTATTTCCTACAGTCATATTGTTTTTTGCGGTTGGATTGGGACTGTGATCATTGGTGCGGTTTCTTTGGTCCATTGAGGATTCCGACAACAGAAAGGATAGAATTGAATTAATCGGCCCTATGGTGATCCTTCTTTCAAACAAATAACCAAAGGTAATCAATCTGAAATTAACCAAAAAGCAATAAACGTAAAATTCGCAGTATGTGTAAAAAGTTCCTTCTCTATGGAATTTTTCCTAATAATCTAAACCGTCAGACACTAAACTACAATTTAAAGGTTTATGTAGAGTCGTGTGGCCATTGTGTGTTTCGCATTTTACCAAGGGAAAACTAAAAAGATAAAAACTGAAAAGTGGGAGCTAAAGTCATCAAAGTTTCATGAGATATTCTGTCCTGTAAATAGCTCATACTTCCTTATTGGGTTCCAAAATCGTGCTAGTGCGTAGGCGTTGCCAACAATTTAAATTTATAGCGTCACCCCACTTGTTTTCACACTCTAGCTAATTGAATTATGTAGAAACAACTTTTAACTTTTAATGTGTACTCCAAAACATATGTAATTAGATAATTACGGCAAATCATGTCATTAACTGGTGTACAGGCGTGTGCGGAAGATGAGTTCTTGGTCTAAGGGTTGAGTGCCACACATTCTCCAGATCTTGTGCTAAAAGAGGTATGTGGTGTGGATGGGTACGGGGTTCTGCATTAAGCACATCCGGGAGCGATGTTTTAACGGTCCAAGCAGGGTAAAGTACAGTTACCTAGCTAGCCTCTTTAATTTCATGTATCAAAGATAGCAAAAATGACTCCTTAAAACGTTCTTTGATAAAATCGGTCCTTGAAGTTAAAATAAAGAGGGCCTCGTACAACGTGGCGCCTCAGCCAGAACACCAAGAGCTGCTTAGAGGTGTCAGGAAATCAGGAAGATACCGTGTGCCATCGAAACCAGGACCTAGGAGAGAGAAGAGAAGTGGAAAGTTCCGCTGTTCAATAATCAAGACTAAAAGCAAAGCATTGGCCCAGCGGGAATCAAACCTCAGTCATTCCGCATTGAAGTCCGAGGTACTTCCGCTACACTGCAGAAGGACCAGTGAAATTTTCATATCAGACTACTTCTTTCTTTCATACTTTCATTATTCCAATGCTTACTTTTCTTTTGCAGTGCATAGGTCCTTCTGCATTTCCTGTGTGTAGTTTGCCCTGGTAATATATGTTGCTTTGGAGGCTTCTCAAAAAGATTTGAAATTATATTTCCAAAGCGCATACTGTACTTTAGCAGCAAGTTTTTAGACAGCTTTTTCTAGCTGCAGCTTAGCTTTAACTTAACTTTTCTGCACGGTAATAAGCATATGTAGCTAGAGCAACACGCGTTTATAAAAAAGCGCATACAGTAACAGCCAAAATGCGCATTAAAACCAGCTTATATTTTTGAGAAGGCTCCTTTGCTAGTGAAGCCAACCAAGATGGTTTCTAATGTGTACTTAAATTAAACAGGATTTTAATTTATAAAATTCTTGGTAGAGGCTTAGCAACCTTACGTCCAGCCAAGTGCGTGTGCGTGCTAAAAGATGTTGTTGATGCTGTCAACATCAAAGAAACTGGAACTGAAGTGCGGGGCCTTTTATTTTAATTTGGTCAATTCTTTTGATTCTATTTTCAATAAAACTAAAAGCAACCGTCGACCTATTTAAAACCATATTAACTGGAAAGGTTTGGTGTAGGGTTTACACACGTGTTGGAAAGGTTATCTCATATCTGGCTGCCACGCAGGGATAAATGGATATCCTGAATGCATAAAAGATGAAAGCTCTGTCTGCTTAGTTCTGGTGAGCTTAAAAGAATAGACCAGAATTATCGTCCTTCAAAGACAAAAGATGAGCTTTAGATGCACACAGAGTTTGATGGTAAGAAAGAAGGAACAATTGCAGAACTAATGACCCCTCTTTCAGCACTTCAAAGCTAAATGCTTAATTTCCGCTGAATGACAGAAGGAGATTCCAAAAGAACGAATGTTGCCATCCCAGGGCAAATCCGATTTCCTATTAATGCTGGAAAAATGGATAAAGGGGCGATCAAGCTGAGCTTATGACATTCTACGAAGATATGACGCTCCGCAGAGCTCGTGATGCAAGCATTACCAAAAGTGCAAGACATCGTCACCGCAATGCACTTGTCTGACTGGACTGTCCAATTTATTACGTTTTTTACTTTTTATGGTCTGTTTCACTGTTGACCCTTGTAATAGACTTTCTCTTGCACAAGTCTTAACACTGCGGAAAGACTGTAGGTTGCAATACAGAAACGTTGCTACGATGTCAGGTCTCTATTTGTGTTGAGCAGCACACAATGAGCACTTCATAGGGTTTCAAAAGTCGCCCTCACACGACCAGATTCAATCAGTGATTTGTGTGCCAGTCATTTGACCGGCCATCCCAAAACACTGATCAAAAAGAAGTTATTTTAAAAGTTTAAAAATGAGTTGGGCGGATTTCATCCAGTCCAGATGCAGATCATGTTAAATCTAGTCAGGACATTTGTGGAACTTCAGCAAACAGCAAGAGGTATTCACAAAAAACATGTGGGCAGAGCAGGCACTACTGCAAAGGGAAGCTTAAGTCATTAATATGAGTTAAGGTCTACAAATTGTGAGATGTGTCAGCTGCAGTGCTGGTGAAGGAACTATGGAATGAAGTGCCATGAATGAATGAACGTTTCATTATCAAATCATTCAAGGCGGCTATTTGAGCAGTAGAACTGAGAAATGATCAGACTAAGGAAATGTGAGGGACAAATGCCAAAATGAAACTCCAGGAATGTCATGAATATCACACAACAGTTCCTCCGTCTGCCTCACCAAACGAATGCTTAGAACAAAGACAAAATTTAAGTGATTCATTAACCAATGTTATTATACATGTTATACATGAAGTTTGAAGAACCATGCAATTACGCAAATGCATGATCATCCCATGCACAATTTGCCATTTTTTGCCCATAGGTGTCCGCCATGCCATCGTCGTATTTCACCAGAGGAAAACGCAGGCTAATGGCGTGAAACTTTACATACACGTGGTTTTATGCTTGTCGATTAGCACACAAAATTTTATTGAGATACCTTACGTTTTGGCTGACTTATATATATTATAATGCAGCAAACATGAAATGAGGATTTTTGAGGAAAAATGAAATTTCTGCTACCTACCAAAACTGTGAGCTATTTAAAAGCCCTAGTAGCAATGCAAAATCAAGCTCTGCCAATATATTGTGCTAATACCTAGCGAAGTTTCTACACCGAAGAGCTAGATCAGGACAGGCGAAAACGCCCCCCCCCAAAATTGGAAGAGAAAATTAATCCTTTAATTGCTCTCCTGCTGAGACGTTGGTCTGTATTAAAGAGAAATAGAATGGTCAAATGTAAAGGTCAATTTGGGGGCCCCATCAGATTCTCTAACTGCAAAGTTAGTGCAAAAGTACAAAGTTATATTGAATTTAGAAGTCTCCAGTTTTGGAATTCAAACAGTTTTCAAAGATTTGAAAAGTAATTATGCAATTAAACTTATTGAAAACGTAAATATAATGAATAAATGAAATTAATTTAGTTAATTAAGTAAGTAAGTAAGTTTTAAGTTGCCTGGATTAAAATAGAGTTCTATGGTAACTACATATATGTTCAGAAAGTTGAATTTTTAAATTTAAGACTAAATTAATTCCTAAAAACAGTAATGTCCTTAAAGCTAAAATGTAACTTTGTGCAATATTGTTTGACATATAAGAGTTGCACATTGAATGAGATTCGCATTATAGAGAAGCTTTAGCTTTTAATTGTGAAATTCATTATAGCATAGTAAAACCTTATAACATTGCTCTAACTTTTAAACTACTGCTTTAGAAAGTTACAATATTTTGTACTAATTTTGCAGTTAGAGAATCTGATGGGCCCCGAAACTATTGACCTTTGCATTTGACCTTTCCACCTTTCTTTAATACAGACCAGCTTCTCAGCAGGAGAGCAATTAAAGGATTAATTTTCTCTTCCAATTTTTGGGGTCCCACCATTGTTTCCCATTAGGGAACTCTTTTCAAATTCTCTAGTTTTGTCTATTTCGTTAGGGCACTGTTTCATTAGGGCACCGTTCTGTTAGAGAAGAAAGAAAAGAGCAGAAAAGAAAATATCCCACATACTAGTATTCCTTTTGAAAGTTCCAGTAGACGGTATACAAGGCGAGGGAGGAACGGCAGGAGGTACATTCCCGGCCAGTTCATCACCCGTATTAACCAAGGCCATAACGATAAACCATACCCAACGATATTTCACCAAAAGCATAGTGACCTCCGTAAAGAAATCAACCAACGAAAACCTGAATAAATAAATTGAAATATAAAATAAAAGTAAACCATAACAAGTCAAAGGTGAAGACCCATCCCTACCCGTGTATAAAACAGAAAAATCATAAGGTCATGCAAACTTGTAAGTGAACCATATTATGACATAGACATTCACACGCTATTAGGTGGCACATTTGCTGACCGCTCTGCCAGACTGATACTGATACTCGGTGGGCTTCATCAGTGGCGTACCGATGTAACAGTTGCAGCTTTTAAAGTTTTGGAAAAATTCTCGAATATTATGAACGTCGTTTCTGCCCTGCAGTCCCATTCATCCGTGCGTTTTTTAGTAGTTGTGCTAAACATACACTTTACTACAAATATCCGACACGGAGCACTTATAATTAACATCAAATTTTTGTTTTTTAATAGTTCTCATAATAGCATGTTTCACAAGATCTCCATCATACAGTTTACTGATTGCTAAAGTTACCAGTTTTCTTGTTTTCACGACAAAATTTTCCAAAACGTTACATATTCTGCCGTATCTATTAATTTCACCATTAATTACGTTATACAGACAACATCTGCTAATGTTACTCCTAGCATCTGGTAACATTAGAGTGTTATATGCAAAATTATCTCTTTTATCATATACAGCTGTAACAAATTTATTGTTAGTTATAGATATACTGATATCTAAAACGTCGGCATTGCTAGGATCTATATTAACTTTGTTTAGAGTAAGCGAGTTGGGGTACATGTTAACATAGTTTGAGTCCAATGTTTGGTCATCATTTACCGATGTTATGTCATGAATATATCTATAAATATATTTTAGCTTAGAAACTGTTTCAAATTCCCCTTTCTTAAGTTTGCTCATAATATAAGTAAATTCATAATTAAGTAATACTAAGTTAGCAATAAATGGAGCGGCATTCGTCCCAATGGGTATTCCAATTATTTGTCGATAAATTAAATTTCCAACGCTAAAATATAAATTTTTAATAACCATTCTAACATTTCCATAAATTTTGTTTGATCAACTACTATTCCTTTTCGAGAATAATTACCTCAGCACGCAGATTTTTCATGTAAAATCATTTTCCTCCCTTTCTTGCCAAACCCGAGGGATACTCCCTTTTGCATGCTGGTTAGTATATCGTCATGGCGTAGGTTAGTATATAATTGCCCGAAGTCATACGTTAAAACTGATTTACACTTTCCTCTTTTGTTTAATTTAGCTAAATCATTAATTATGTCGTTGTTATTGTCTATAACCCAATACGGTTTGCAGTATCGTCGATGTCTAGAAATAGCTTGACAGTACGTTTTAATCGAATTTTGAATAAGTTTTAATCCGTAACCAAGTCTAATAGAAAGTGATTTGGTACATGCAGTTTTAACTGCATTTATAGTTCTAAAACTGATTGGATTTTTATGAAATTTAGGAATGATTTGCATAAAAGGAAGTTTAAGACCCCGACCACATAAATTCCAAATTCAGTAAGTTTAGATATCTGCTCCTTAATTATCGAATCAGCATTGTTAGAAACACGTTCATAAGTGTTGTTAGTAGAGTTAAATCCTATTTCTTCCAATAGCTTAGTAACATAGAAATGTTTACATATAATAGCGAAGTTCTGTGATGATTTATCTACCGTTGTAATTACGTATCTATCCTGAACTCGCTTAAGGTGGCGCTTGCATTATCGGGTTTATTGATGTAAAATTTGGACAGCTCGTTAAATTTTGAAGACACTCGAAGTGGGTCTAGTTTGGTTACCGGGCAATTTCGTGGCGAAATTTCAGCAACTGACGGCACGTGATTGGGTAGCTACCATTATGGCTTAGAAAATAGAAATTTTATCAAACCTCCGTATAATTGTTTAGAATATGCTAGGTGAAAGAGCATAATAAGAGCTTTACAACGATGTGCATATCTCTTCTGTACGTGGTTTCTATCAAAAGTTACAAGCGGTTGAATATATGGCAAAATTACGTTGACCATTCCCAGTGCGAATGACAAAGTAAAAACTAATCGTTCGAAAATGAATTTCACAGGGATTTTATTGATGCGTTTGTGCTGGATTTGTTTATAATTTTAAGAAATACACTAGGAAGCTTATTAAAAACATAATGTATGCGTAAAACTAGTGCGAAATTTTTCAAATTTATTTTCTCATAAATGCTTCAACCAAGCTTGCTCAAATTTGCATGTACGTTTATTGGAAGGGTAAGCAGGGGCAATTTTTTTTAGTTTTTGTTTAAATCGTATATTCCGTGAGATATTGACTTCCAAAATTTTTGAAAATTCATAAAACACTCAAAACTGCATAAATCGAAAAACTGAAAAAATTGTCCCTGCGCTATGTTTATTTACACATTTGTGCAAAATTTGAGTTATGAATGACACCGTTTTAAAAATTTAATCTTATCCCTGTTGTTTAGGTCGCAAGCCAAGCACTGGATTCTTCATATTCTATAAATCGCGAGTATTTGACACTAACTACCACTGCTGAAAGTTTGAAACGGATTGGTAGACAAATGAACTCAGGAGAACAGTTCCCGGAAATGCAAGCGCCCCCTTAAGTATATGTAATGGGAAAGGTTTAATTTGAAATTAAAATTAAAGAAAAATAGTCAAAAATTGGCTTTAATTGATTTCAGACACATTTTGCCAAATAGATGCTTTTATTCGTTACGTTCACGGAATTATTAGCAATTAATTGTCGTTTTTAGCTGTTATTTGACCAGAGTTGCTAGACCGATCAACAGTTCTACATTTAATCAAGGGGACAAGTGTAAACACATATACTTTAGCCGTCTAAGTTCTAACTAAATTTCTAGTTCTAACTAAAACTCAAGCCACTTATCCTTTCAGTTACGTTTTGATTTGTGACTAAGTGTGCGTAAATGTTCTCAAGAGGGCCTATCCTTCAGGACAATTTTCCGTTATTCATAGCCTGCCTGTTTCTTTAACGGCGTATCCAAGAGCCATTGAAATTATTAATCCCAACAATTGGTAGGACAATTTTTCGCTACCCATGGCCAGCTGTTTCATTAGCGGCGGTTCCTTAGCAGCTTTAGCGGCAGAATCTAAGAAGAATCTTTGAGATTTATTAATTGCAACAATTGTCACTATACTACTCTTGAGTCCCCAAAAGCATCCCGAGGAAAAACCTTTCCAATATTTATTGCAACAGTTGCTCTACTTTGTGTCTTTAAAGAACGCAAACTTTCCGAACGTTTTCGCTTCACTTACACCTGGACCAATTAATCACTAAGTCTGCACTTTTCAAAATTTTAAAAGTCTTCAGTGTTTGCTTGAGGTTCGGCCGAGAGCGGTCGGTTTTCTTCCCCCAATGCAGTGCGTTTCCCGTTGTGCCAGCGTTTTGGCCGGGAGCGAAGGCGCACTTTTCCCCATCTAGGACGCGAGTTAGGGGCCTCCTCTGACCCACACTGGTCAGAGGAGATGATCTGAGCAAAACAGCAAACATTACACAACTTAAAGGCCGTATGGGTGTATTATGCCCGGCCAGAATTAAATGAATAGGACAAAAAATAGGGATTTTTCAGGAAGAAATGGCCCTTTGTGGCCTTAATTTTATATTGTATTTTCGGCCTTCTAGCCCCTATCTGTGTTCCTTTTTCGGCCAAGACGCCAAATTTTGTAATAAAGAAAGGATATTTTATACAGAATTTAAGATACACTACAAGGTTACTTAAAGTTTTAAACCCCTATTCGTGTATTTTTAAGTTACGAAAAGTAAGTAGGATTAAAACCATTAAGTAACGTATTAATTTTTAATTAATCGTAATTCATTATGGTTATATAATACATACACATCTGTCTTGATTTTAAAAACTGTGTTAAAATTAAAACAATTTCTTAATTTTGTAAACTAAATTTTTAACGTCTGGACTTCATGCACCCCTTTGCACATATTGTGATAATGTATATATGACCTACTTTTGGCTTTAAATATGACGTCGGCATGCCCTTTGAACTCCTAGCCACACACAAAGACAAAGGCGTTTAAGACAAAATACAGAATTTATTAGAAAATACAGTATTTACTGGACGAGTTTCAGTAAAAATGGTATTTACGTGTAAAGATAGGAAGTTTAAAGAAAATACCCCAAAATTGGAAGAGAAAATTAATCCTTCAATTGCTCTCCTGCTGAGACGTTGGTCTGTATTAAAGAAAAGTGGAAAGGTCAAATGTAAAGGCCAATAGTTTGGGGGCCCATCAGATTCTCTAACTGCAAAGTTAGTGCAAAAGTACAAAGTTATATTGAATCTAGAAGTCTCCAGTTTTGGAATTCAAGCAGTTTTCAAATATTTGAAATGTAATTATGCAATTAAACTGACTGAAAACGTAAATACAATGAATAAATGACACTAATTTATTTATTAAGTAAGTTTTAAGTTGCCTGGATTAAAATAGATTTCTACGGTAACTGTACATAAAAATATTCAGAAAATTGGGTTTTTAAACTTAAGACTAAATTATTTCCTAAAACCAGTAATGTCGTTAAAGCTAAAATTAAACTGTGTAACTTTGTGCAATATTGTTTGATATATGAGAGTTACATATTGAATGAGATTCGAACTATAGATAGGCTTTAACTTTTAATTGTGAAATTTATTATAATATAGTAAAACCTTATAACATTGTACTAATTTTGAGAATCTGATGGGGCCCCCAAACTACTAACCTTTACATTTGACCTTTCCACTTTTCTTTAATACAGACCAACGTCTCAGCAGGAGAGCAATTAAAGGATTAATTTTCTCTTCCAATTTTGGGGGCCCCACCAGATTCCTACAAGCCTATATATATTCTGAAATCTGCGTCGTTCAAAACATAAACGTTTCAATCAATTTCACGCTAAACTAAACTCGAGGAAGGCCTTGAATAAATCTGGAACTTGGGTCAAAAAATTTCACAATATCTCAGATTCTTAAAAACCGTCAAAAAGCATTGTTTTCAGCAAGCTCTAGGGATCAGAATATTTTCCCGGATGTATCGAACAACCGGGAAAAGAAGGTTATTGTAGCAATCACTCAGTTAAGTGGGGAGCACTAAAAAGAGTTATAATTGTTGTTAGTTTCAAATACGAATTAGTCATTTCTCAAGAAGTCATATTAACTTTACAATAGTTTACCAAGTTTTCAAACTTATCAGGGTAGATTCAAGCACTTAACAAATAAATTCCGGTGAAGTCATAATGTTGTTTTAGTCTAGTGACAAAACAATTTTCAGGCAATGGTTCCAGTCCTTTAAAGATTATTCCTTTCTCCTGCGTGCTGGACAGGATAGCCTTAAGCCGACTAGTTTTGTGAGTGCGTAGCCATTCCATACTCCCCATGATAACCTATCTTACTTTTCGACTATGCAACAATAGGCTCATTACACAATTTTTGCCATTTTCGGAAACTTTGGATTGCGTTCTTTAACGCCGATAATCTTTCATTCACAAATGCTTTGGTCGAAACTCTGTTCTTTAAAATTTGATTTATGAAAAAGCATAAAATTACAGCAATATATTCACTCACTCCGTGAATTTCTTTTGGCATGATGATATCTCCTTCAATAACCTTGTTTCCTTCTCCATCATCGGTGACAACTGCAAAAAGCACAGGTCAACTTAGTATGTTCCTTTCTGCTTATTTACATTCCGGCATTTCCTCTATATCTGATAAGTTAGAACAAGAGTTTAAGTTAGGAAGAGTAAGACAAGACACTCAGCTCTTCGTAATGGAATAAGCTTGCAATACGGTCGAAACATTAAGGCCGAAATCTCGGGGGCTTTTCAGCGGCCGAAATCTCGGGGAGGGGGGTTCTTAGCGTGTAAACATGCAACACTGACATTTATCAGAAACGGGCGCTTTTGACAAATTAAATGCTATTACTTGGGCTAGCAAAATCTTACACCAATAATTTTTGTATCATTATATTACGTAGATCTTTTTAACTGTATAAAATTTATGCAGTTAGCTTCA
The DNA here is from genome assembly GCA_030248195.1 of Trissonchulus latispiculum. Classification (NCBI taxonomy): domain Eukaryota; kingdom Metazoa; phylum Nematoda; class Enoplea; order Enoplida; family Ironidae; genus Trissonchulus; species Trissonchulus latispiculum. The sequence goes on from JASAND010004540.1 coordinate 49,652, forward strand.
GACAACCGGCAATAAAACATCCTTTCGACGGAAACTCTAGGAATTTCACCATTTCTTCAAAACACCTTACGTTGTTTTTGGATTTGTAAGAGATTGCCTTGACCTAACTACATAATTTTTAGATCGTGAAAATGATCTCGTTCTGCGCAACATAATGATATAAAATTATTGCAACAGGAATTTTTTAGCTCGGTATAGTATTTAATTTGGCAAAAGCGCCCGTTTTTGAAAAATGTCAGCGCTGTACGTTTACATGCTAAGAAACCCCTGCGTAATTGCGGCCTTAATGTTTCGAGCATCTTGAAAGCATATTCTATTAGAAAGAACTGAGTGTCTTACTCTTCCTATTATAAACTCTTGGTTAGAACGATAATACATAATGAGAGGAAATAGCATTTATTTCGGGTTGGCGGGTTGGCACAACATCGTCGCTACTTTTGCCCCCAACGTTAGCCAACATACTAAAGTAAAAAAGTTTAGGGTGGGCAATAATATATCTCACCTACACTGTTTTTGGCAGGACGCCAAAGTTGAAATTTTGTTCGAAAAATGGGATTTTTCAAAAAGGTTTTTTTAGCTCTGGTGGATTAATGGTCTGACCAATTCTGAAACTTTCAGCCATAAATGTTAATTGTTACTAGTGCTAAATATTAAACGTATTCCGGTTTTCAAGCGTTGCTTCCTTCTTCAGCTATAACAGCTCAAAGTTTGAAGTTTGGCGAAAAGTTGCGATATGACCGTGCGCCGTTTTCGATCCAATAAAATTGACAGCCCCTAGCACACGCCCCAGCTTTTTAGCAAATATTAGCCCCTAATAGGGGCAAACTGTCTTAGAGCTTTTTGAAGCGATCGCAATCCATTTCCATATATATATAGAAGTCAATCTAGCATTTCTAAACATGGGGCGAGGTTTAGTGACCTAGCTTTCTACATATTTTGGTACACTCACTGGCCTGTAATGCGCAAAGTTTCAGCCTTGTCTGCTACAGTAATTTGGAGTAATTGGCTCACTTCTTCGAAATGGCACCAAATAACATCGACAATATCGATAATATGATTCACCACTGCGAACACAGGGATTAACGAAATCACGTCATTTTTACTTAAGTTAAGACAGCTACTTGGAGTGTTAATTGGAGCAAAGTTGGGTTCATTTGGTAAACTACAGCCCATTAACCTCCACCCGTATAGACCTGCAACACCCAATTTTTCGCACTTTTATTGTATTGCACAGAAACTAATACAATGATCTAGGGATTAGTTTACACGATATCAAAGCATTATATGTTAGAACTATGTCTGGAAAATTTTGGTACCCTACCTTGGCCATAGCGATAGGGCGAGGCAAAGTTTGTGTACGTGTCATGTCGAGCATTGGACCGACAACACCAACTTCTGATGGCTCCACACGACGCTACGCTGCATGGAATTCTTTCAAACATTAAACTATTTTACAATAAACCTAATACTATCATGTGGCAAAAGACTAGCTAGCTTTTCCAACATCGAACTTTTAGCGAAATTCGTAGCCCCCCCCCCCTTAAGAGAACTAATTGATTTTCGTTACCATTTCCTGGAGGATGGTCTTCTTCAGGAACATTTATAGGAATAGTTCCTCCTAAAACAGTTAATCACAGTAGTCCTATAACTGCTTAGACTACCCTTGTCACACTGGGTTATCCGAACAAGTGCAACATTTTTACACCAAATAATTTATGCAGCGAAAAGGCCAATCAACGAAATCTGGTTTTCCGAATCTGGGTGTTCCAGAAATAACTTTCGGTATTTCTGGAATCTACTTATTTGAATTCCACAAGTATTTTATTATCCGCTTCAATTTAAATTCCACAGAATGCTAGCTTCTAGAGAGTTTGATCAGACAACACACTCACAAATAGCCTCAAATTTTAAAGTAGCCGCTAACAACTGTAACGTAGTCACAATGGACAAATAATAATTATTATTGCCAAATAAATACCAGTCCGCCGATTCTGCACTAAGTTTGGCTGCCGTGACATCTCATGGTCAGCACCCGGTTCTAGCAATTAGTGCGAACAATGTATGACGGCAGCGAAAATAACCGTATTATTTTAAAACTGCCGTCCTATGGATAAATGGAGAGCACTGCAAGTGGAAGGTAACAAGAGCCTGTGTTCTGGCATAATGCCAAATGAAGGGCTGATCCTCTTTCCACAGATGCAGTAAGCATTTGAGTTATCAGTGCTGGCTTCGAGCTATGACTACGGAAATATGCACCGACACCGCACCTGCTGTAGGTTGGAGTTTTCTCCGGGGCAACTTTGCCGTACTTTCAGGGCCGAATTGAATACTTTCGCTGTCTAACTACTGGGAAAAGTAGGTGGCTCGATTAGTTGACGACTATACTGTGAAATATCAGCGAAACGTGCGAAACAGTAGCCGGCTCTTCCTAACGAGTTTTAGAACTGAATATATGAGAAATGCGTTTTCAGTACTTACTACAAAAGTTTGGAATAGAGTACCTGACAGCATCAAACGCAGTGAAAGCATTAATGTCTATGCACAGTATATCGAACAAAATATGTTGAATATTTTGTGACCTTTCTGTCGTTGTATGTAAACGAGCACATTGTGCTCATATACTGTACGACATTAAAATTTATTATTATTATTACCCAGGACAGCGAAAACGGCCAAAAGCAACGGTATGCAACCGGATGCAACCATGGTGAAATAGTATATCCAGCAAAATACATCACAGTATTTATTGGCTAATAGTATTGATACAGCTGAGCAAAGAAGGATATGCTTCAATGTTTTGTTCGCATGATGTGCCAAAAAATAGCTGACTAAACAATCGCTGTTGAATTGAAAGATTCCTAAAGGCTTACTTGAAATCAGTGAGTGCTACTGTTAGAGGTGTGCAATTATGAATAAGCTACACTGATAATTGCCTAGCACAAAACATTTGACCAATTCAAATGGGTATACTGTCTTCTTTGGAGTTTTCCAGTTGCTACGCCTTTCTTGTTATAAATTGGACGTTATGCAAAAAGATTCAGCCTACGTCATTCTATTTCCTGAAACTTTATGCATCTTGAAATAAATCATTGATTACGCAAAGTTTGTACTACATATAACTGCTACGCACAGGAATAGAAGATTTGAGTTCCACAGAAAGTTGACACTTTATCAAAAGTCAGAGGTCTTGCGCCACAGCTAGTGGCACACCTGGTTAGAATGGGAACGAGCAGCCACGGTAATGACGACCGAATTACACATGTATCTCGTAAGTGGTGTAACAATTCCCATGGTTTGCAGGACAGTTTCAGTTTCATTAAATTGGTTTTTTTATCAGTTTGTGTCAACCTTGGATGGTCCCATCTTATTCTTATCCCTCGTCTGAAAGTTAACCCTTGGACATTTTGTGGCCAACTCCGGGATCACAATTTGTCCATGGAAAACGAGCCTCAGCTTCAGAACAAACCATCGTTTAACAAACAAACAAACCACCAAACCATTTACAGACTATTGATAATTTTGATTACTAATTACTGACTCAGTTCGTAGTGTAAAATAAATATTAGTTGAATGAGGCAGCATTTGTGGTAATTTCGCAGTCTTGAACGCTTGAAACATGTCGCTTTAGCTATTTAAAATCCTACAGTAACGGATTCACGCACGCAAACGCATGCGGAATTGGAGAATCTATATACTTGCGCTACACGCGGCTGGATCAATGAACACACCATTACAGTAACGAGCTCCTGCTAGTTTGGTGAGACTTGATCTTCTGCAGCTCAGTTAAAGAGCGTCGGAGACATAATCCACCAACTCCTGGGTTCGAACATCACTCGAGGCACCAGGTTATCTGGTATCAGGTGCTGAAGGACAATTTCATTTCTTACATACTTTGAATGACGAACCACAGCTCATTGAGAAATACCGAGGTTGCGTAAACGTAACAGCTATATTTTTCATAACTCTATCACTGTAAGAGCTGTTCGTATCAAAATCCCTTTCGTTCACTTTTTCTGGCAGTACACTTCTATAAGATTTGAATAGTTTCTAATATCCGAATTAAAATTATTTGTCATGTTAAAAGCAAAGGTCCCTTCTCCCAGTGTTTGTTGTTAGCTTTATTCTGTCTTTCCTCTTCTGAAGGCGTGTCCGGATCCACCATTTCTGTTGATTTGCCTAAAATAAAGTATCAGCGGAACTACTCACATTTTTCATAAATAGACCACAAGATAAGATAGCAGCAATCTGGTGATCTTCTGCAGATGGGTTCACATAAATAATCGTGCATTCACACAATAATGCCTAATCCCGGGCCAAAATGACAGCCCTGCAGCCAGAGTGCACTAGCTTTAAGATGTTCTTAATTAATTACATTAGTAGTTAATTGCTAAAATGAGGTGACCTAATAAACGACAACATTGACGTATTTTTGGCCACTGACAATCAACAACCTCCATATCTGGGTCAAAAAGTGACCCATATATAGGACCAAGTCGAAACAAACTTTTAGTAACCCCCTTAATTTTCGTTGTTGATCGTGTGCTACAACTAGGGCTGCTGCCTGGAATCAAAACTAAAGCATCATGTGTTTGCTGTTTGCTTAACCATTGTAGCCATCGTATAATTGTCTCGATACACGCAAACATTGATGATGGTAATGTCTCCAAAACGATTTACCTAAAGTTAAAACATTACAAATGACAAATACCGAAAGAAACTCGTCGCCTTAATGAATTTTCTTCTTTGTAATTTTCCGCCAGAATTGGCTTTTCTTCCGGTCGATTAGTTTTAGGTGGAGACTTTTTTGATCCACAGCAAAGACCCATAAATTGAAGTTGTAACAGGATTTGTCGCGAAGTGCTTGATCGCATCGCATGGCATTTTATTATTCAAGGATTGTTTTTAAAGTCTTATTCTATTGAAAGCGTCAGCAATTGATGAGAACTTGATTGTTTGGCGGGAGTTTTATTATACTCAGCATGGGTCATCGCGCACTGAGAGATGTGTATGTACACGCGAGTGTAAAATATGGAGGAGCTAGGGATTTTAACCACTGAGCTCACGCCCCAAATTTTACAAGCGGGAACTGTGCGCAAGAACGCCGACCAGCGACTGCGGGTGGAGATATTTAGTCCAGGCGGCTCTCTACCACCGACTTGCCTCGCCAAGGGGGAAAACGGATAATTTTTGGGGGACGCCAACGGGGCGCCTAACGAAATGGGGGACATGCACACGAATTAGGCTCAGATACAAGTCAACTCCGGGCTAATCCCAGAGCTCTACCTAGCTAGGAACAAAGATCAAAATTAGTTAAAGCGTAGTAAAAATAATTAAATAAAATGGACGAAAGACAACTGGCGGATTTACTGGTACAGCACAGGGCAAAGTTATAACAGGAAAGTCCGTCCGGCGATGTCCAGACAGGACAGGCAAATTAAAGCGGGCTACCCGCACAATAACCGAAAAAGGGCACACAAGGGGAGCACAAACAAAGGGGAGGGGACCAGCAACAAATCGGGCAAGGGAACAATACAATAAAATTGGGGGAGGGGAGTTAGCTAGAGAAGTTAGACCCAGGGGGAGGGAACGGGGGCAACCCCGCCAGTTAGGGTGGAAAGGGGAGGGGGAAAGATTGGCAATAAAAAAGGGAGAAACGAATTAAAGGGGGTTAGGCTCAAAAAGGGGGTTAAAGAGTGTGAGTTGAAAGGATTTTAAAAGGAAAAAATCGAAAACTAAGAACTCACTCTTTGGGTGTAGAAATGGCAAAAGGCGGGGCCCCAATCTCAGACACCGACTGCTCCGTGACTTGACAAAACCCCCAACTGACTATAAACAAGTCTGAGTCAGCCTCCAAAGGGGATAAACTGGAAAAAAACCAGTTTTGTCAGCGTCTGCTGACGTGCATGCTCTATCTTTCCAGACAGAGCATAAAAATTGCAACAATTACATCAGGGGAATTTTTAAAGACTTTTAAGGAATTTTGGGGGAAAAATAGGAAAGGAACGAAATGGAATTACTGGAAAGGGGGTGATAGCGCGGTCGCTATCACCCACATTACACGAGTGCGAAGCTTCAAGTTATGTACTAAAGTCTGACCAAAAAATGTAGGGAGCGAAATTGTTTTGTTTATACTGATTAAGTGATACATTTTTGCTGCTGCAATGTATATATTTTCTGAACCGTCATGGCATGAACTTTCCTTTGGTTGAAAAAGAAACTTGAAAAAATTAAAATCCATCAAAAGAAGCCGATTTTTTAGGTTTTGAAAGATCAGTAGACGCCAGCGCCCCGTTGCATAAAACACTGATTACTGATTAATCAGTAATCAGTAATCAGAAATCAGCAAATTCCGTTGCATAAAATTTACTGATTACCATCAGTAATCGGTAATTTGTAATCAGTGAATTATCAGTGAAATTATCAGTGAACTATCAGTAAGCGTTGCATATAGCACTTTACTGATTACTGTTTAGTGATAATTTATCAGTAAATTGTCATCAGTGTTCGTTCACTGATTATTTACGTTATCACAACAATTTTTACCAAATCAATTCATTTTATTGCTTGTAATGTAACCTTATCTTGCTCACTAGAATGAGCTGTATTCAATGATATAAAAATCTTCAAAGTCCCTTGTCTACAGCCTGACTTGAAGCCGTTTAAAATATGATGCCTTAGTTTTACAAATTAACTGATTTTAGGCCGCACCAAAATTGTTTACTTGAGGATTCAATCTATACCTATCCATTATGAAATGAACATTATTAATTATTTATAATTCCTGTTTAAAAATTCACGTTGTACTATCTATGATGAATCCCCATAATTCTCATGTGTATGAACTTCACAAGATTTTATGTTATTGGCATAGAAATACTGATTATATTTATTGATGGTTTATCAGTAAATCAGTATTCAGCCATCAGTAGTTTTATGCAACGGAAAAAATATTACTGATTACTGATGGCACTGACGGCTGATGGTTCTGATAACTGATTACTGATTGTTTTATGCAACGGGGCCCAGGAACTAGCTGTTCGGTGGAAAATTAGCACACGTCCCAAACATATTGAATCCCGAATATAAGCTTATTTCGTCCAGAATTGAGATATTTATTCAATTTTTTCCATTTCAAAATCCTTTGATCTTTGCCGCTTTTCCAACTTTGACTGGATATTACTCGCGCCTCACTCAATGGAAAAATTTTCCATTGGATTTCCAGGACCGCTTACGTGTCACCTTTCATATGATGTATGTGGTTTTTCAAAATTTGAAAATTAATTTTTTCGAAAAATACCACTTTTTGAACCAAAATTTCGGCAATGCGAACCTGGCAAAAGTGAGTAAAAATAGCATAATCATAAAGTTTAATCTTGGCTGAATCCAACGATATAAAGTTTTCGTGGCTACGACTTATATTTCCCCAGCAATGGATTTTTTACTTTATTTATTTTTACTCACTTTTGCTGGATACGTATTGTCGAAATTTGGGGCCAAAAAGTGGTATTTTTCGAAAAAATCTATTTTCACATTTTGAAAAACCACATACATCACATGAAAGGTGACACGTAAGCGGTCCTGGAAATTGAAAAATTTTTCCTTTGAGTGAGTCGCGATTAATATCCAGTCAAAGTTGGAAAATCAAAGACCAAAGGATTTTGAAAATGGAAAAAATTGAATAACTATCACAATTCTTGACGCAATAAGCTTATATTCGGGATTCAATATGTTTGGGGCATAGACTAATTTTCCACCGAATGGCTAGTTCCTGGCATCTACTGATCTTTCAAAACTTAGGAAATCGATTTCCTTTGACGAATTTTAATTTTTTCAAATTTCTTTTTCAACCAAAAGAAAGTTCATGCAATGACGGTTCAGAAAATATATACATTGCTGCAGCAAAAATGTACCGCTAAATCAGTATAAACACAACAATTTCGCACCCCACATTTTTTGGTCAGACTTTAGCTTATTCACTGTTTTCTCTTGCCTGGAAATGTACAACGAATGGTGTTTGTGTCCTAAACTTAGAGGACAGAGCTTCCAATAAACAAAGGATTACATTAACCCTTTCGTGACCGGATTGTCATAGGGCGTTTTCAAGAAAACTGGGCAGAGTATGTCCGGGGATTTTTCCTGTCATTTTAAATTTCTAAACTTTCAGGTAGATGTTTTGAAACTTAAAGCAAAATATGTTTTAATTCATAAACTTTTGATACTTATGTTTTAAGATTTTAAACATTTAGAACATTAGAGTTTAGGACTACTTTTGTTTCTAAATCCTAAAGTTCTAAAGACTTTAATATTAATACTTTGTTCACCTAACGCTTTAATACAAATTTCCAAAACTCTAAAAACTCCGGCAGGCTACCTGATCCCGATTGGCTGCCAGCGGCTGCCAGGCAGTGTCCGAAAGGGAGAGCAGCCAATCAGGATCAAGTAGTCTGCTGCAGTTTTGAGAATTTTGGGAATTTTGTAATTAAAGCGTTAGCTGAAAGAAGTATTGAAATTAAAGTTTTAGAACTTCAGGATTTAGAAACAAAAGTAGTCCTAAACTCAAATGTTCTAAATGTTTAAAATCTTAAAACTTAAGTATCTAAAGTTTACGAATTAAAAACATATTTTGCTTTAAGTTTCAAAACATCTACCTGAAAGTTTAGAAATTTAAAATGATAGGAAAAATCCCCGGACAAGTGTAGAGTCAAAATTAACTCGATCCCTTTCATTAAAGAGTTAAAAGAGGGAAACTCAAGCTTGAGTGGAGTTAAAATTAAAACAATTGTTTTAAACTCTGCTTTACTGTACTACACCCTTTACTGAAATGGCCAGTGAACGGTTGTAACCGACCGGTTTTACATTTTCGGTTGCAGTTGTTGACTGGAAGCACCTACAGAGATGGGACCGCCACCAATCGATAGAGAGTTGATTGCTCTTTATGTTATAATAATATTGAAGGGTTCCCAATGCACGCAGGAAAATTTGTTAGGTGCTTTCAAAGTTCAAAAAACTTGACAATTCCGCGAAACTGTCACAAAATCATCTCACAATTTGAATTTTGCAGCAAAGTAAGCTTCCGAGGCAGCGTAAGCTGTTTGTTAAGTTGATCAGCTAGAATGCTTACTTTTTTCAGCTGGAACGGTATCTCTGCCAATCGCCCCCAATCGATGCTAGACTCGATTCAATTAATATCAAAAGACCGCTCCGAATTTTTTAAGATTTCCAAAGTTATCCAATGTCCGTAGGCAATTTATTTGCTTAGCTAATTTTCAAATATTTATCAAAACCGTTGCCCCAGACCTGGTAGAAAGAGGTTTGCTATGCTCAGCGACGAAAGCTCTATGCTAAGGCTGCTTCGACAAAAACCTTTCATGGGACCAAGGATGTATATGTGATCTTTGGTCAAGAAAATGTTAACGATTAGTTGAAGAAAGTCAATGTAACTTACTGAATAAATCTAGTCAAGGGTGACGAGTGAGTGAGAATCCATGTTAAGCACTTCTTCAGTAACTGTCAAAGCTGAGAACCATAGTTTATTCAACTCACAGATCTTAGTTACTGATTTGTACTAATTTACTTCCTCCACGTGTTAAAACCGCTGAGCTAAATACCTGGGCTGGGAGATGAGAACAGACAGTAAGCGGATGATTTTACTCGTGATTATGCATTAACATTATGCAACACTACAGTCTTTTCTTTAACAGTATCCACATGTTTTGTAGCAGTAGTATTCCATGCTTTTCTTATTACTCTCTTGGGTGCAAAGACCGCCGGCCTTCCAACTTGCACATTGAGAAGCATAGCGATCATTGTCCTTGCAATCTGCAACAGCAAAACCTAGATTTCATCTTATTTTTTAATCAACCTTGGAGTAATTGTTTAACTTTTCGGTGTCATACATGTTGAACCAATTGAAACGAAGCAAACCAAGAGAGAAGGGATAAATTGGCACGAGAAAGGCAAACCTCTGGGAATTCCACCGCCATGAGTGCCGCCTTTGATTCCTGTGTCGAGATGATTTTCAGGACAGCCATACAGTTTGTTTAATTTCTTGACATCGAGATCAGAGAAACCTTTTCTTTGACCAATGGTTGCTCTGAAATAAAGGCAAATATAGCACTTGTCCATACAAATCTTTCAGTCAAGTGAAAGTAAAGTACGCAAAAGCAAGGATTAGTATTTGCTATGTGCCATTTCCAGAACGTAATATGTACATATTTATTAAATTTGAATATATGTATGCAATTGTCAAAATGATGTAGGATTTAACTTGTCCACTGCTCAACTACCGTTAGAACTCAACTACAGCTCAGCTTCTATACAGCAATAGTGACTGCTAAATGCAGTTACTGTCGGCAAACAATCGATAAGAGAGTTGAGTACCAAACAATTATTGATGGCTTACCCAGGCACTTTCGTTTCAATGGTGGTTTGTCCGTTCTTGGTGAAGTAGGTTTTGCCATAGTGCATTACGCTAAAAACAAACAGAATTTTTCGAAACAGAATTTTCAGGTAATGCGTAAGTATATGCGGTTCACTGCAGGTTTACTACCAGCAGTTTATAAATTTATAAGTCTTATTATAAAGCTTTGTATTTACAAATCTCTTGACACCCAAGGTAGTGCATTGTACGGTTCCAGGCACCGATCAATGTCAGCGTGATTTGAAGGATATCTTAGTGAAAAACTTATCCAAATAAAGCAAGTTTATATATATATATATGTCGTAGTAATTTCTGTATTCAGTAAATACTGTATTTACTGGCCGATTTCAGTAAATACGGTATTTACTAGTAAGAATGGTATTTTCTTTAAACTTCCTATCTTCACACGTAAATACCATTTTTACTGAAACTCGTCCAGTAAATACTGTATTTTCTAGTAAATTCTGTATTTTGTCTTAAACGCCTTTATCTTAGTGTGTGGCTAGGGGTTCAAAGGTCATGCCGACGTCATATTTAAAGCCAAAAGATAGGTCATACATTATCACAATATGTGCAAAGGGGGTGCATGAAGATAAACCAGACTTTAAAAATATTAGTTTACAAAACTAAGAAATCGTTTTAATTTTAACACATCTTTTAAAATCAAGACAGATTGTATGTATTATATAATCATAATGAATTAGGGTTAATTAAAATTAATACATTAGTTAATGGTTTTAATCCTACGTACTTTTCGTACTTTAAAAATACACGAATAGCGGTTTAGAACTAAGTAAACTTATAGTGTATCTTAAATTCTGTATAAAATGCAAAATTTATTAGAAGATACAGAAAACGTACGTGTATAATATCTGTTTTGATTTTAAAAACTGTGCTAAAATTAAAATTTCTTAATTTTGTAAACTAATATTTTTAACGTCTGGAGTTTATTTTCATGCACCCCCTTTGCACTACATATTGTGCTAATGTATGACCCATCGTTTGATTTTAAATATGACGTCGGCATGTCCTTTGAACCCCTAGCCACACACAAAGACAAAGGCGTTTGAGACAAAATACAGAATTTACTAGAAAATACAGTATTTACTGGACGAGTTTCAGTAAAAATGGTATTTACGTGTAAAGACAGGAAGTTTAAAGAAAATACCTTTCTTACTAGTAAATACCGTATTTACTGAAATCGACCAGTAAATACAGTATTTACTGAATACAGAAATTACTACGACATATACATACCAGAACCGTTTATTTCTATCTACACATGAAACAAGTCGCAAGACACGTACCTCAGATAGTCGTAGGGCAAGGAAACAGTTGAACATCTATCGCACTTATCAAACGCGAACGCATACTCTGAATAATACACACAATGCTTACACAACGCAATCGCTTATAGGTATGCTTGTATCAGTTTAAATTTATTTAAAAACAGACAAAGCGAACTGCAAACTGAAGCTACGTCGAAGCTAAGTATTTCTTACTGTCTTGAACATTTTCATATCGAATGGTAACGTGATCATCTCTGTCTGGTCGACTCTGTTCATGCCAAAAGCCAGCAGTATGCATCATTTCATGTTGAGCGATTGCTGTAACACCACATCCAGATCCAAGTGACAGCGTTTGTTTATTGTACCACATTCCAACTGGAGATAGGCACCTAAACAGAAGCTTTGTATTATGTCAATGTCTAAGAACAAACACAAATTTTAATTTGATCCTTATCAGTCAGTGGCTAAATGTCCGAGCCAATGTTTTAAGCCAATTTATGTTTTTTCCAGTCATTCATTGAATGGGAAAGGATATAGGCAGGTTTCATTGGTTTCACGAGCGAATTACATTGTAGTTGAGCATTTAGCAGTACCTACACTTTGCGGTAGTTTCGAATAGTCAACTGGAAGTCTTACCCTGGACCATGATAGACGGATACATAATTTCGCTGTCCAGAATGGGGAACCCAGCGAATGCAAGTGTATTTCTTGTACTCTTCGATGGCATTGAGGAATGCAGTTTTTGCTTGAGCACCTATTAATTAGATGATTGAGGTTAGGGAAACGTAACCATAGAAGAACATTTCGTCTTGCAATGCCGTACATAATGAAGATCTAACGATATTGATAATTTTTGCACCTCAGGCCAGAAGGTTTCGAGTAATGGGTGCTGTAGTGACACACTTCCATACTTTCATTTTGCTCGTACTTTCACTTTGTTGCTAGTATTTTGAAATGAAATGACTACTCACTTAAAGATGAATCAATGACGTATGGAATGATAACTTCACCATTGACTTTTGGCCAAAAACGAGCCTTGTCTGCTATGGCATTCCTGTCTTCCTGCAAATAAAATCGTCAAAGTGACCTTTTCAGACCGAATGTGTAGTAACTTGCAACCATACACTAGCCGACTACGCAGGCTTACTCAACCATACCGTCCTCACCGTACCAGTTCATTTACTGCGCTTACACAGTAATAATGCACCAACCAAATACTCACATTATGATTGCTTTAAATTTTGCAGAACTTCGGAGAGAATCTCACCAATTGTCGTGCGGAATTCAAGCGTTAAGAAAACCAGAAGTAAGCAAATTTTACTGACAACGTCAATCGTTAAACCTGATTGAACGTTTTCGATTCTTCTTTCATCCCCGCATTACAAAGGACGGCAAGATCGTGTCCAGGCTAGTGGGGAGGCAGCATAGATACGAACCCAACATCACGGTAACCTTTGTTTCCTTGGACAACATGGTGACGTCAATTTATCACATAGCTATTGACCTGACGGACTAAGTGAGGCGATGGTCAGCTCATTTATACAATTTGTGTCTAGAGAGTTGTTCCGCAAATTTGCAATAGCATTGGCAGTTTCCCTAATGCTTGGATGCTGGTTCGTTCGTATTTTCGGCGGTAAATCGCGCTTTATAACCTCTGGTAACACAGCTTTATCGAACTGAACAAGGATTTGTTCCCCATGTTTTTCTACACAATAAAAACAGCAGTACTTACTCCATTAAACTTGTGTGGTATTATAATATCTCCTTCAATAACTTGATTTCCTTCCCCATCATCTGTGGCAACTACAACAGAAATGCACCAATAGGTCTTCTTTGATGCTACCTTTACGACTCTCTCTCTTCTACTATTCTATTCTAATGTTATCTGGTGCTGTTGACAAATTTTATTAATTACAGCAATAAAATGCAATGTCAAGCAACAACTGACATTACCGTCTTCTGGAGGATGGTCATCTTCTGGGGCTGGTGGTGGAAGATTCCCTCCTAAAATTGGGTAAGCATTGAATTGACTAGTTAAACGAATTTGCATGCTCAAATATATTAAATCATATAGCTGAAAAATTCCTTCCTTACACTACAGAAAAGGCCAAACAACGTTCCAAATCAAAATGTCACAAATACCTACCATTTCCTGTATTTCGTTTAATCCGTATAGTATCGGATCGCAGAATTTCCCAATCTTCCTACTTCATTACTCAGAAACATTACTGGTTATCTAGTTGATGACTGACTCTAAGTACACCAAAGGCAGGAAGATTACCTAAGACAGCGACAACTGCCAAGAGCAACAGCAAACTGGATGTAACCATGGTGAAATAGTCTTTCCAGTAAACTGCATCAAGGTATTTATTGGTTAATATTATTGGCTCAACTGAATAAAGAAAGATAAGTTCAATCTTTTCTTCCCACAAAATGCCAAGAAATAGCTGATTAAACAATCGCTGCTGAAGCGAAGGATTTCTCAAGCATATTTAAAACCAAACCGGTGCATGTGCATATTGAAAAGATTGCTCAATAGTAATACTGCCATGGCGTAACATAAAGGTTTTGACCAAAATTATAATAAAGCTATACCTTGGTGTATGTACATTTTCAAATTCTGCGCCTTCCTTACGAATTTGCCTGAGTACTATTTATTTCGCCAGGACTAAGCTTAAAACGGGTGCTCGATTTTCAGTAATATAAATGTAATTTTATTGTTGGCAGTTTCTGCTGTGATTAATGTTTTCATTGGCTCGTTCTCAAAACGAGTTTCTGACTTTCTACTTCATCTTTTGCTGTACTTCATAGTTTTATTGAAGTTGAATTCTGACTTCATTACAGTTGAATTCTGACTTCATTAAAATTTGAATACTGAGTGGTTCTCTTTTAGTGATTTTCAAGTACATGCTAGCCGTTATTAGTATATATTACTGATTATAATATTTGACATACTACATAACAATCAAAATTGGTATATTTTTTCAGCGTAACTTTTAGTACGTGGAATCAAGTAGTCTATTCTTCATTCGTGAATCCTCAACGATTTTAAAGAATCAGTTGCTGGTGACATTCACTGCAATTCGAAGATTTTTCAAAATGGTCTCAGAGGAGATGTCCGCGGCTGCTTCTTCATCTAGAACAGTTACATGTTACACAAAATAAACATCAAGACAAAATACACAGCTTTTGAAATCGGGTAAGTCATAGGCAATCAGCTTTAGCATTACACAAAGCTATTATATGTGCGGTCTAAAAATAAAATACATGACTCAAACAAACTGTGAGCATCGTTGAGACAATTTCGTAGAAAACTACTATGAATAGAATAAAATACTTTCAGTGGAAGTTATGAGTAGAAATAGTAGAAATGTGATTACAAGAATCTGAAACTAACCGTTTCCTAATTCACGCTTTCTTCTCAATGTCGAAGCGTCTCCTGAAAAAGTAATCTTTATGAGGATGTCTGATGTAGCGATAATTTTTAGGTGATCATTTTTGGGTTGCCGCTTATTCACCATGAAAGCAACCATTTAGTTTGGGTATGTCTGTTATTTATTCTCCGGAATCTTGTCCCCCATCTCCCTTAAGATGGGCTAGACCGATTTGACTCAAAGTTTGCACGAGCGTAGGGGGTAGGGTGAAGTACTCCCGGACATCCGCGAGCTCACCCCATTGAAGTACTGGGAAGTATTCGATACGGTGATGTTGCATATGGTCAAAATTGAAATCGACGGTACCTGCCCAATATGGGTATCATTTGAATGCTCTCGCTGAGCAGATAAGAAGTCGTAATAGAGCCAAAGCCCACAATGCAGGAAATATGAGTTACAGAGTCACAAAGAGAGTCAAACATTACTATAACTGTAACTATAACGATTTCAGGAAAATTTCTGGATTTCGAATCCAACAATCCAATCGATGGAATTACCTCGTTTATAAGAAGAATAATGTAACGGCAACTAGTTAGGACCAATTTGCTCGTTACGTATTTACAATAAACCTAATGCAACCTAACATAATTCAATTTTATGACTAAAAATAATAATGCAATGACTTAAGCTTCCTGATTAAGTGAAAAATGCAAGTTACTAACTGCATCCAAGAATACATGATAGTCTGGTGTTGTAAAGTTGTGCTCCGTTTTCCCTAGCCGCCATACAAATGTCCATAAAACCTTCTCCAACACATTGTTCACACGTTTGCGGACTATATGAAGTGCAGAGCCATTTCTCACCTGAAATGTCTGAAACAATCACAGGAGTTTATTAAAGTATTTGCCCTTAGCTGAAAAATCACTTTAATATGGCTGTGGATGAAAACTTTTGAAAACTAATTTTTGTATTCAGCGAGGTTGACAAGACAATGTTTCAATTTCGACACGCCAGCGGCAAAATTTGGGTCCCTATGTTTTACCCATGCCCATTTCCTATAGGCGTCCTCATGCTGCAACCCTTATGAAGGCTGTTGGATAAGATATGGTCTAGGATTTGATCCGGGACCTGACGCGTCACACCTTCGTGCCAATTAACATAATTCTACTACGCTACCAAGGGACAATATTCACTTACTTCAAACTTATTTTTGTATTCCCTCATTTGGTTAGTATTAGCCCAACTCTTATTGTCCCAATATTTAGGATTGCATCCTTACATGCAAAGGAACGCACAATTATGAGCGTGTTATGTGTTACAGTACAGTGATTTACTTGTATAGATCAAATTGTAAGAAAAGAGGGACGCAATTGATTATAAAATTGTGTATTATCATAAAACCTGAAGAAAGTTTGGAAATTCTTTAAATTTTTAAAATTTGCTGCATGAATTTTATGTTAATTTTTAACGTGACTTTATTTCTGAACTACACTGTGTTTTAGTTAATTTGATACTTATTGAAAAATATAAAACAAAGATGATTAGTTTATTTAACTAATTCTAGTTCACAGTTTTGCTGCACTAAGCCTTTGTCAAATTTGAAGTAAATTGCAGTAAAGTAACAAGATAATCAGCCAGAAAGGCAAATCACCTTTCAAAATGAAACGACGTCACGAAGAATGTACATTACAATATTTTTAATCATTGAAAACACGATAAACAGAAAATTGGTCTATAGCAATTCAAAAATTCAATTAAAACTATTTTTCACGCGTAACGATACTAGTGCCATTTCTCTTGGGAAACCTTTCACAAAGTAGTAGAATAGAGACGAGTTGAATATAAATTATCTGTTTTATTTCAAGTAAATCACCTAACTTGATATTAGCTCGTTTAATAGTAGGTTGCACAAGATATTACCAAACTTCTAAATGAAATGTCATTAGTTAGTCTTCGTCTTATTTTAGTCAGAGTCTGCGTTCCGCCAAGCTAGTTAGATTTTAAAATCTGATTAGCTCTAAACCAATCAGTATTTTTCCGAGATGCGCTCTAGCAAATCAATGCAAGCTTATGTCATATGATGTCTTTATTTAGATTTTAGTTAGATTTTAATTAGACGTTAGGCAGAAATTAGTCAAATACTAATCTAACCCCTGACTAGAATTAAATTTTTTCTTAATCTTAAACTTTTCATTTGGTGCAACGGAAAATGGCCTTAATTATAGCTTAATTACAAATTTAAAAATTAGTCTAATTAGATGTTTTAATCAGATTTGGTGCAAGCGACCGTAACTCTTTAATGAAAAGGATCGAGTTAAATTTAATTATCATAAAGGAGCGGTCCATTTTTGGTCTATTTCGGCAGTCTCCGATGTCCCCATTTTCATAATTTATGGTCTTTTAGTGGGTAACGATTTTTAAAATTAAATTGAACTCATATCTTTTACGTTTGTTGAGTTACTTTATGATATGTACTGAGATAATAGCAAAGAAAGTATTCCTGATTTTGTGGCGGAACTGCAGCGGCTTGCTACGTTCTGCGAATACGGACAGTTTCTTGACCGTGCCTTGAGGGACAGATATGTGGCGGGACTGAGAGATCAGGCAATACGCAAAACTCTCTTGTCTCATGAACAGGACTTGTGCTTTGCTCGAGCTGTCGAAATCGCGGTTAACGTTGAATCGGCTACCGTAAAGTCCAAAACGATGGCGCCTGCCCAAAGTGACACTTTTTCGGTGAACGCTGCCAAGATTAAGAAAGGCAAACCCATGAAAACTGCACCTTCTGGTAAATGTTTTTCCTGTGGTTTCCAGACCCATTTCCGACAGGACTGTAAGTATCGTAACTCTTCCTGCTATTCCTGTGGAAAAGCTGGCCACCTGTCAAAGGTCTGTCGTGAGTCCAAGTTTGGCGGTAGCAAGACGGCTACTGCACATTCCAAAAAGCGCAAAGATGGAGCCCGTGCCCATTTCGTTGGCCCGTGTGCAACCAGTGACAGAGACAGTGGTGATGAATCCTATACGGTTGGAACTATAAGAGTACATCAGATTAAACCAAATCTGACTAAACCAATTACTGTTTCCATTGCCCTAAATGGCTGTCCAACTGACCTCGTCGTTGACACTGGATCGTGCTTGACACTGCTCTCAGAGTCTACGCGGGGTCGTGTGGGATGACAGTCGTTGTCAAAGTCCCATCTCAAGTTGGAAAGTTATACTGGTAGCAAAGTACCGGTGCTTGGTACAACAACAATACAAGTTGAACATAAGAATCAAAGTACTGTTCTGCCCGTAACGGTCGTTAAAGATAAAGTGGAAGACGTTCTGGGTAGAGACTGGAAGGGAACCCTGAAGTTCGACTGGTCTACTGTGCTTCAAATTAATTCCGTTAAAAGTTGCTCAGAAATACGTCCTATTCAAGTTCATCCTCCGCGGAGACAGAGTCCATCAACTAAAGTTTTCCGAGGTGATCTTCTAAATCGCAGTTTCAACGTTGGAGACCCTGTTCGGGCACTTAATTTTGGAAAGGGGACAAAATGGGTGCCTGCTGTAGTAACACATGTCGCTGGTTCCTTATCGTATAGAGTTAAACCTATCTCTCGATTGGACCTAAACTGGCGCCGCCATGTCGATCAACTCCGGAAAAGAGAAGTTGCAGAGGCACAGCAGCCGCCAGTCAGCCAGTCAACAGAAACTGGCTTCAGTAAAGTGCCACTGTGCAAGCAAAAGCTAAAGCCTGTTGTTGTGACAAGCTCCAGTGGGCCCGCCGGCGGTGGTCCGCGTGGGAACAACCGCGCCCCGGTCCCTCAACTGCGTCGAAGTCAAAGAACCCGACGCATACCGGAATTACTGCATCCGGTTACTGGTCTGTTTGTCCGTCCTGACCAGTGAAGCATGCTTGAAATTCAGTGGGGTGGTGATATGTAGTGAGATAATAGCAAAAGAAACCTTAAATTAGAAAAATACGTTAGTTGATGTTTTTCCATCCACTGCTCATGTTTGCAGTAAATAGTATCTAGCGTTAGTTCCAATAGCTGAGATACTTCACTTTACATAAAAGTTGAGGTCTGTCTGTGTTAAGCATAAGAAGCTGAAATAGTGGTGCTTTTATTCTTGCGCCAAAAAATGCCTCGATGAACAGTTATATTGTGTATAATTTTATAATTATAGCGTAGCTGTAATCATAAACTGCTGGAAGAAGGATTTTGATTCAGGCCTCTAAAATTTTTTAAGGGAAAAAAAGGGAAAAAACCCCAAAAAAACGTTTTTTTGGGGTAAAAAAAGGGGGGGCGTTAGTAAATTTTTTATAATATATTTTTTTATATTTTTTAAAAATTAACTCCCCGGGGTTGGTGTTGTTTTTTTGGGGGTTTTTTATTGTGGGATATTACCCATTAGGGCACTAGTAGCTGGCTACGCAGCAGCGCAGCGCTAAAAAGTACACTTAGTGTTATCTTCACATGCGTAGCGTAAAGTGTATTTTATTTGATGAAGTTGTACAACTTTGAGCCATTTTGACATTTGTCTTATTCATGAATGATAAAAGTGATTTCTTTTTGGGCTAGCTACGCCACTAGCACAAAGTATATATAAGTGAGAAAGTGTCGGCTTCAGCTCAGTTGCAGTTTCGTCAGTGGCGGGGTAGGTTGATTTTATTGGTTGGGTAGGAGTCGATAGCCCAGTTTAGGTGTGGGAGAGGGTAACGCCCTCCCGTTGTGTTCTTTGGAGTCTACCGTCGTGCTCCCTCTGTGTAGCTTATGTCACTTCTGTATGTTCATTCTAAAGTCAGAAAGTGTATTTTGTATTTGATATAGTAAAATCTAGCGGTATTTGGTCTATTAGATTTAGGGACGGTCGCTTAGGGCTCTCAGATAACTCTATCTCGATCTACTCGCTAACTTATGATACTCTCGCCTCTTCTCTCAATCAGCTAGGACTGGATATCACACACTGAACACCTACTTGCAATCATCTAGTGAAGTTCGATATAGTTTATTATAGAGGTACACGCACAGTACCTCACAAATAGTGGCGACCGTGATTTTTCAGTAGATGTCCAAAGTTCTAGCTTTTTTGAGAAGAAAAGGGAGCACGATAAGCGACAAAAGCAAAGAGCACAACTTTGGGGGCTCTTATCATACTTTGACGGACCGGTTGATTTAGACAGAGGTACTCCCATGGTCTCCAAGCAAACTATTGCAAAATCGGGGGGTCGTGGTCGGGGGGGTGTCTCCCCCAACACTAGTCCGGGAGGAACTGCTCCAGGTATTGGGAGGGGGACTCCCAGAAGACCGGAAGGCTACGTACCCGACCTCCCCCCACAATTATGGGAAGGGCAAAATTCCAAAGCGAAACCGGTAACAGATAGAGGATCAGGGGGGCGAGGGGGACCCTCCCGGATTCCTCCCCCACCCACAAGTTCACGGCGGGCTCAGTCCCAATTGGGGGTTTCTACCGCCACAGCCCCGTCCACTACATCTTCTGAAGCCCCGTATGGCGGTAATTTAAGTAAAACTTTTGGGGGGCCAGTGACTCGGTCACAATCTGGGGCTACCCGCCCCCAAGTTTCGCAGTCTGCGGGTTCCCGGTCCTCAGCGTCGCAGTCGGGGGGCCCCCAAGTGCTGTCAGATGCCACCCCCCCCGGAAATAGTAGTTTGGGGGGAGGAAACTACGGTTAAATCTTTGTCTGGGGGGCCTGAATTGTTGCAGACTTCAGATTTCCCTCAGGAGGGGCAAATGCTCACTCCCAGCCCCCAATTTGACGCCTTTGACGATTTTGTTGAAATTGACGACTCAGACTCGCAAGATGAGCAACTTTTGTCAGCTATGCAGAATTATTTGGATTACAGGCGGAAAGGCCTCGGTTTGGCGCCAGTCACAGTTTCGGAACTTTTGGGGGGAAAAAGCTCGAAAAGTTTGGGTGAGAAAAGTTCGGGGGAAAATAATCCCGAACCTGTTTTGAATCAAAATTCTGGAAATGATCTGATTCAGTTACAACATCAGCAAGTCCCTCCCACCTCCGTGAAGTCTGCAGTTGTGGCCCCTCCCCAGGCCCAGGATCACACTGCAGAAAAACCCGACAGAATGATGGGTGGATATGATCAGAATCGGGGGGCGTCCGTTCCTCCTCCCCAGGGACGACCTGAGTCTTTTGTACCCGAATGCCAGTCTCATTTGCGAAGTACGTCTAATTTTACGTCAGATCAAGGGTGCAGTTCGGCCTTGTCGTCCCGGGGACAGGTGGGGCAAACCACTTTGGGGGTCCCTAGTCTTGTAAGCGGTGCTCAAGGGGGATCACCCAATTTTGGTCAAAATTCAGGACATGTCTGGTGTCCACCGTCTGCACAGCATCCACAGAGTACGTTTCAGCGTGCTTCTCCGTCTGGTCAAGCACAGGCCGTTCGAAATGTTCAGCAACCGTCGCAATCGTCATCTTTTATACCGGGTTTTTCTCATATCTCAATCCCCGGTTCAGCAGCCGTTATATACGTATACACCTCAAATCGTACAGCCTGTGCCGCCTTCGGCACAATCCGGTTATTATGCCGTTGATATGTACGGAAATCCAGTATACGTATATAATTCTCCAGCGCAGTTTTCTACTGGAACTTCTACTGTTTTACAGCCGGCGGCTCATACGTACGTACCGGCACCTAACCAAGCGGTTACTGGTCCGGTAGCATCAATTGCGAATCAGACGGTGGAAACCAGCCCACAGAATGTCCAAGCTTCAGATTTTGTGTTGGGAAATTCACGGGTGGCTTCCGACCCTCCACCTCCGCTGGATAGGGGGGGCGCCCCCCCGGGTTTTTCTGCACAGCAAGCGGGTAAGAAGGGGGTTTTCCCCCACAAAGAAACGCAAGCGACGCCCGCCCGTCACCCAACTCCGGTGACCATGGAGGCCACAGATACTTCAATTTTAGTACATGATCCGCGCCTTTTTCGTACGTATATAGAGATTCTCCGGGACGTCCCCCGGTTTGACCCAGAATTAGTTTATGTTGAAGACTGGCTCCCCCAATTTGAATCAGCGGTGGAAACATATCAGATTCCGAAAGACCAGTGGCCTCGTCTTTTCTACAGTAAACTGGCGGGTAAGGCTCAAATTTATGCCTCCCGGGCGGGTCTTTCTATGATTGATTCTTATGACAGAATTTTGAAACTTTTGAAGACTCAATTTCCCAAACCGCAGCTGTCATATCAACAGAAGTATACAGATTTTGTCAACCGGCTTCAGCGTCCCGGAGAACATATACGTAAGCATATCTCAGAATTACAAGCTTTGGCGTTGGACATCTGGAATGACCCGGGTGACCGGGAGAAGCACTGTGTCCAGCAGGTCTATGCCGGTGCAAATGACGAGTACGCGGCGTCGCTTGCGCCTTTGGGGGCCTATGGGGAACCCTCTATGGAGGACATTTTGCGGGTTATTGGCAAACTTGACGCCCGGACCCCACGCCCCACCTCAGGGGATGCGCTTTCGTATGACCCTCCAATTTATCATGTGGCATTGTCAGAGAGAGCAGAATCGGGTGGGGGCTCCAACGACACGCTGGAACAACTACGTAAGGAATTGCAGGATCTTCGGACATTATGGGAAGAAGGGAAGGAAGCAAGGCCTAGGTTTGAGGATAAGCGTAAGGACAAGTGCCTCCAATGTGGCAGAAGAGGCCATGACCAAAACAATTGCTGGGACAATTATCCACAGCAGGCCTCGGCAGGCTGGAAGGTTCGACCCCTCCTCCGGGAACAAGTGGCTGGCGTTACGCAATACGTAGCAGTCTATCCCCAATTTTGTGCTCAGCCGCCAGTTTATCCAGCATTGGAACCTGCTCCGGCCCCTTCAGCTTTATCGGCCACTTCACCATCTTCGGGTTCGTCTGGGCACCCACAGTGGGAAACGGTGACGTCACAGCGCAATGTTCGACCTGCCACTCCCACTCTACCACAACCTTCGGTTCCGTCTTCAGCGCCGTTTGTGCGGGGAGTAGTGGCTCAACCTCTAGCGCCTGTACCACCACAGCATTTTTCACCTGGGAAAAGTCCCTGCACACCTCAACCAGGCACCATGTGGGGTACATTGAAACTGCCTCAACTATATCTAAACCTCATGTTTTGGGGGTAAATTTGTCTGCTGATTCAACATCAGATAGTTGCGGTGAGATATTTTCTATGACTCAGACAAAGTCTCTTATGTTATCTGCAATTCAGTTACATATGTACAATTCGATGCGAAAAGGTGCAGATACGTGTAAGCAACAAATTTTTGAATTGCGCCGGTTTATCGCGGACACATTACCGGATAAATTTGATCGTGAAAACATATCAAGTACCGAGCCACTGGTGCCTGGTTCGGGGTGCAAAGCTGACTCTCCCATATCAGGGGGCTCTGAACATGCTATTCTGCCCTCTCTGAACGCTGTTCCCCCTTCACCGACTGTGGCCTTTTCAGAGCAGACTGCGGGACTCACACAGCTTCGGCAGCAGGGTGCGGTGGGTGACACTACCTCGGTTGCCGGGGCTTGTGGGGGCACGTCTGGGTGTGCGGCTGATCCACCATGCAGACCTGCTCCGGGGGGCGTGGGGGCTCTAGAAAAGGCACTGCATTCTCTATTGATTACGCCCGCCTGCATTTTGTTGAAGATTCTGGTATTTTTCTTGACAATACTGCCTTTTTCTTTTGTGTTCTGGTCGATGGGGAATCCACCTCAAAAAGAGGGGGTAATGGTGGGTTCACCTCAAAAAGAGGGGGTAACCCAGGATTTCGCCCAAAAAGAGGGGGTTACCCCCAAGGTGTGTTCTGATGAAGTGAAAGTTTGGGTAGAATCTCAGCCGGGTTTTTTGGCAATGGAAGGGATCAAAAAAGCCGTGACTCTTTCCAATTCTAAATTTAGTTTTCTGTGAGGGGAGGGTTGGCTATGGGGGGTGAAGGGGGTCGACCCCACCCTCCCGGAGTTTCCTACTCCCCAAGTGGATCAGGGTGTGCCGGGGCACGACCGGGCCATCCTGACCTCCGATTCAGTTTTGCGAAATTTTCCCGGTTTTGACATCCCAAACTTTGCCTCCTCAGAAACAGACACTGCAGATATTCAATAGTTTTCTCCTGAACGCACGCAATATTTTTCAGAGATAGTTCATGTGAATAGTCCCAACTCGTTTCTTACGGATATATCACCCGACCACTGACTTTGTGAACAGTTTTTTCATGTTTTGTACCCCTTAACTGTAGTACGTATAAATCTCATATCACTGGTCTCAATGAAGTTTTTGTGTCACTTCACAATCACTCACCAACACGGTATTACCGCTTTATCACCTTTCTCAATTGTATATACGTATGTGTTTTTATTTGTGTTTAGGTTTAATTTCTGGTTTTTTTCGTCAAGGGTCGGCTTTTCTGCAACTTCTTCGGGATTTTATGGTCAGTTTTGCTTCGTATTTTAGGTTTCATTCGTGATTTCTAATCAGATCGCTATGTGGGGTTTTTCAAGATTTATCAAATTTCAAGGATTTTTTGGATTAGATTTTGTGGCACACACATTTTCCTTGAATACGTACAATGCTGTACGAAACCACTAAATTTCCGATTTCTGAAATTTCTTTTTCCCTTGTTTTTCTAGATTTTACACGAAATTTTAAATGTACGTACGTGGGTTTTTTACAATACGACTTCCGTTAGCAACCATTTTTTCAAGTTTTCTTCACCGCCTTGTATTTGCACTTACTTGTTTTCTTCTATGTTTGCACCTATTTGCTTGGTTCTTTCAGGTCCTGCCAATCTAGCGTTCCTTCGGTTTTCGTGGGCTCCAAATCCTTTCCCTGGTTCCTTGGAATTTGGTTTTGGATTTGATTTGGATTCTGGTTTTGGACAATGGTTGGCTTTTCCTCCAGCTGCATCAGGTTGTTTCATTTCTTGACATAAAATTTAATATTGAAGTTTGATTCGCATTTCGTGACATATTGTAAATTTTTTAGGTTGGAGATTTTTATTTTATACACAAACTTTTCGGATTGTGGGTTTTTCTTGGATTTTAAAGCTCTTTTGATAAAAAATGTGTATTTCTTTCATTACCATGTAAAGTAAATTAGTTTTTGGCGGTTCAGCGGTTATGTCGCACTCTACGTACGTATATTGAAGTGGTGGGGGTTCTCAGGGTAGACTGAACCCTCGGGGGCGCTTCCACTTCTCAGCCATCTATTGATGAGAAACTTAGTATCGCGAATCAGTCTAAAAATAGGGTTGGCAAAGCTACTCCATATAGTTCTCGAGCATTTATTCTTAATCATTTGTTGGATAAAGCTACTGCATTTTTGCTTTCCGGGATCAAATCCACGAGCTCAGTTCACTACGTACATTCCCCAGATGTCTTAGAAAAATTTTTTCCATCTTTAGCTAGGACTATTACTCTATGGATTCCGTCTATTTTGTTCAAGCCAGGTTGGGTAGCCACAGCTGAGTGTATGCAAGGGACTTTGAGAATTTTTTGGGGTCAACAGGCACACTTCACGCCCTTATCCAAATTGCAGTCACTCTTCCAGAAAAGTCACAGTAATTTTGAATCAAAATTGATCAGGTGCACCCAACAACGATAGGTTTGAGCCTGTATGCATAAGGATTTATTAAACTCCCCTTTACGAGTAGTAGTTGCCCAGGCTCCCCAACCGGAGGGTCGTCCAGGTGAATTATTTGATTCTTCTGTCGAATATGGTTCTGAACGGGTTCAAGCAGCACCGACTACGTATAGTTCCAGCAATGTTATCAAATTTACAACATCCTTGCAGCAATGTCCTCCCTTGGGTTTGGTTTCTACGAACTCAGGACTGGCCAACCTGAGTTCTGGACCTATTACCCAAAGTTCGGGGAATGTTACCCAAAGTTCGGGGACTGCTGCATGAGGTTCGGTGACTGTTCCGAATAAGTTCGGGATCTCTTTGGAGAAGTTTGGGGCCCTCTGAAGTCCGAAATAAGTTCGGGTCATGTTCCGTAAAGTTCGGGATTCGGCCCAACAGGTTCAGAGTCTGGCCCAATAAGTTCGGGGTCCGGCCCAACAAGTTCGGGCTCTGTCCCGATAAGTTCGGGCTCTGTCCCGATAAGTTTGGGCTCTGTCCCGACAAGTTCGGGCTCTGTCCCCATAAGTTTGGGCTCTGTCCCGACAAGTTCGGGCTCTGTCCCGATAAGTTCGGGGTCCGCTCCGATAAGTTCGGGACCTGCCCCAACAAGTTCGGGCCCTCTAGCAACAAGTTCGGGATTACCATCAGTAAGTTCGGGCTCTACAATATCCGGACCTATCACGACCTCTGGTATTTCAGCTGTTGTGGAAACGGGACAACAGGGTTCGGGTGAACACATGGTGGCTTCTAACATGCACCGTATTCCGGACACGGGCGAACGGGGTCACCACCCGTATTTGAAGATCTATGGGCATGAATACCGTTTTTCGGAGAGCGGTTACCATCATCGTAAAATCGACTACTGGTTTTGCTTGCCTGAGCCGGCTCGATACCTGCCAGTTCCAGGCTATGCAAGGGTCGAAGCATTATACCAGGGGCTGGTTCCATCGGTCAGTTCCGTTTCGCCTCTTTTGGGAACATTCTAAAATCCATGTTCGGGCATTTGTTATGCTTGATGTCATCCGAGCGAAGGCCCAGGTTTGTCCATCGTATCGCAAGTGACTAGCGGCGACGGGGGTCTGACTCATCGTCGAGGCCTCTCAAAACGAGTATTGGGGGTCGGCAAGAAAAGGGCTATGCTTAGCCACATGGGGCCACAGGATTATACGCGTTTGACGTGTTTAAATCCGACCACTGCGGCTCCCCACCGAAATTGGATGGGCAAGCTCCACATGGTCTTACGGAGTGAACTGTTCTCCGATTTGCCAGATTTGGTCTCGGCAATGCGGGCGGACCACCGCGAACAGGAGGTCTTGGCGGTTGAGGCCGAAAATGTGTAGGGGGCGTTGTTGTGCGTTGTTGTTGTTTTTGCAGCACCGTGTATTTATATGGAAATTTTCTGAAAATTTCTTTTGTGCCCGAGCTGATTTTTTTCTTAAAAATTTCTCTTTATATTTCTTTGATCATTGTACCTTTCCATGCTGACCTTAGGGGTCTTTTTCTTCGAATAAATTTTATTCTGAAAATTTCTTTTCTGTTCTGTTGAATTTTTGCCTAGTTTTTTCGTTTGCTCGGACACATTTACTATTTTCTGTCTTTCTACTTATCTACCTTATTGCTTGAAGGGGTCCTGGGGTGGATGAGTCGCTTTGTTGACCTAAGACAGGGACACGGAGTGTCTCGTCTTCCCTATGGCCCTTGTTTTCTATCTACTTACACTTGACTAGTATTTTACGGTTTTAGTTTTTTGGGTTGTCGCTGTGGTGTGGGCCTCCAAAGGTTGTTATCTAAAACTGGGTCAGCTTTGGGGTGCTCACACCGCCGTGGTCATGCTGCTACAGTTGAGGGGCTTTATTATTTTCATGTCGTGTTTTCTGAATTTGTTTTGTCCATTGTTTTGCATTGATTCTATGCTGGTATTGCTTTATTCACAGTACTTTAATTTTTGTTTTTGTGTTTAGGTGATGGTTCTTTTCTTTGACCTTTGAATGTAACTTTATACCTTTGTCTGTCAATCACTTTTAGTGGACAACCAAGAAAGTGGAAGAAATGGGAAGAAAGAAAGAAATGAAATGAAAGAAAGAAAATGAAAGAAAAAGAAAGAAATAAAAGAAAGAAAGAAAGAAAATTTATACTAAAATATGCGAATAGCTGTACATAGTGTTGCCTGAAGAATTTACCCTACCCTGCTAATAAAAATTCAACATATAGTAGATTCGCCCAATCTGCGTCATACCCCAAAGTGCATCACTCAGCCGTTTAAAGTTATCTGGTGCGCTACAAAATGGAAGATATCCTAAAGTTTTCACATTTCTGAGCAGGTCTATTCAAGCTCTATGCAATGGTGTAAAAATTATTTGCTAAAAAGTTTTTAACCGTGCACAATTCTACAAAGTTCACTATACTTTGAATAAAATACCCGTTGTCCGCCAAATTTTAAGCAATGTCCCGAATTCAGTATTATGCACCTAACAATCATAATACTTAACAACGTTTAATGTGTCAGCTATCAAATTGTTCGTTATAATCTGCTGATTCCAAAAATATAAGCAATTCCGGATTTCACCGTACTAGAACTGAGAAATTCCGATTTTACTGGAACCACTGATCAGTACCTAAAGTGCATCGCTCTAAATTAACTTTTTGTGCAAATATCCCTAAGGTTTTTTCGCTACGTGCCATACCCCAGTTGCTTTCGCCTGCAGGGGTAGTGCCGGGTCCAATTTGGTGTTCTAAATAAATGGGGGACAGGAATAAGAACCGGCACTGAATAATTGCTTTCTGCAATTATCCGAGGCGTCATCAAGGCTACTGCCGCAGCAGAAGTGAACACGCTACCTGTCGGGCATTCGTGCTCACCCATTGGCTCCACCATGAAGGGTTTCCCCTCCAAGGCGGCCAATTCCTTGCAAAACTCGGAAATCACATAAGAAACTATATTCGGGAGGGAGGGGTGGATGCTGGTGCGGCTGCACCATATTCTTTTGACAAAAAATCGACCACTGGAGCCGACAGGCACCAAACAAGTTTGACTTTTGTATGAATTTTTGCGTCAAAGTTGAAATCATTTAAAAACATAAAAAATGGAAGAAACAGCGGCAACAAAAATTTTATTTTATTTATTCTATTTTCTTACCGCTCGCCTGTTAACCCCTGGCGAGCAAGGGGACTCCCAGTATCCGTGAGGAGTAGCAGTAGGCCGCAACCAGGGTTCCAGTGAATCAGTTGTTGTAGCTGAATTTGGTGTTGAGATCTGTTGTGTAATGGTTCAGGTGTACTGTCCCTGTGCCCATCCGGGAATGACTTATTGTATGGGCCATGATTCACCCCCAGTAACGATAGCTAAATCCGTACATCAGACACATTGTGATAAAAGGAAAAAGCTTTGCAATGGGCTTCAAACCAGGGATATAATCTGCTTCCTGCTGTTTCACGGCTACAATGATCCATAACCAGAGAAATAACAGAAGCAGACAGTAGATTCTTTGCCGCCAGACGACATCGAATGGTCGTCTCGTCTGCCGTGTAGAAGGGGGACCTTGCGGTTTATCTTTGACCATTTTTTAAAGGTTAGCATCAAAATCGCAACAAAACGGAGAAAAATCTGTTGTTAGCATTCTTTCAAATTGTTCGACCTTATGCAATTTCCAGGATTAACTAAAAATAGCGTGCAAAGAGGGGCAAAACGCGAGGAAGCTATTTAATAAATTAGTATTCAAATTTGAGCAAGTTTCACTGAAAAGAGAGAACAAGATCAACAGAGCAGATTAACTAAACTTGTAGTTTAAGTTGTGGGAAACAGTTGAACTCGACTCAACAAGTTTGAACTCGATTGAACTCAACAGGTCTAATTCTAACTGCAGGTCCAACTCAAGAGCCAGTAACGCACCCAACACCATAATGTTGATATTTACTATAAATGGACTAAACTGCATCCGAAGCTAATTTTAAACCTGCTGTTTCTCCCCCAACCAGACTTGACGGCTTAGGTTCCCCATTCACATCAATGCCCCATCTGGTTCCTGCGAAGCTCTGCTTCCATCAAATGCCTTGCACCCACCCAATCAATTTTCGAAAATAAAAGAAAAACTAAACTTATCTTTTTTGAGCGGCTACTTCCAGCGCGTAGTAGATCAGATCCGCATCCCTAATGTGCGTTCGTATCTTTTACATGTAAATTTGCTTCAAATAAATGCAAATACTGGCTTTATAACTTAACCCAAGACAAAACTAAGTGCAAAACTCAAATCCTAGGAATAATTCTGAACAATCTGATACCAAATTTTCTGTTTTTATTGCATTTCATTTTTTTTAGTAAAAGTCGTTGTTTCCTGCTTTAAATCATAAAATTACATTTTATTAATTGTTATAGTTTAATTTGCAACCCAAATTCGCTTTAAATAACAAAGTACTGGCATTTTAACAAATTTTTCGAAGATCACAGATTTTTGTTGATTTTGATATATATTGTTTATATACAAGCCAACTACCATATAAAAAATTTTCGTAGCATAAAATTGTCGGAAACAGGTGTTATTGCATCTCAAAGTTTAGTTTTCTAATGCAAATCATAGCAATTTTGAGATGACGCACTTTAGGACGCGTCCGACGCACTTTAGGGAATGAACTTCTCACAGCGAAAAACTGCATTTTTTAGCATAAACATGGCTATAACTTACGATTGACTTTACCTAATACCGTCAAATTTTACACAAATGTAGAAGCAGAGGTACTTGAGACTTCTGTAAAGTTTTATGTTATAAAGTTTCGCCATTCAAAAGTTACAGATTTTCAAAGTGACCACTCATTTTGCGTAGACAAAAGGTGACGCAGATTGGGCGCATCTACTATATTCTTTTATTTTGTTCGAATTTTATGCATTCGAAAAGTTTTAGCCTGTTAATGTTGGTCTTAACAAGAGTACATAATAACTAAGAGTGTGACAAGCGTCACACTCTTAGTTATCAAGCAGAAAACATCATCTGCACAATAACGGCCTACCCCCCCACAACTGAGTACCTGGTGACCTCCCCCCCCCACAACTGAGTACCAGGTACACAATTGTGTAGCAGCACTCGCGTGTATGTTTACATGTTGAAGCCAAAAACATTCTATCAGCAGCTGGCCACTTTTGAGCCACTTTTGGTACTCAGTTGTGGTGGGGGTCACCAGGTACTCAGTTGTGGGGGGGTAGGCCGTTATTGTGCAGCAGATGATGTTTCCTGCTTGATATATAACTAAGAGTGTGACGCTTGTCACACTCTTAGTTATCATGTACTCTTGGTCTTAACTATGGTGAGTCATCAATTAAAAGGAAGAATCTATATTTCCGGTTTTGAAATTTCCAATTCGACATGAGTACATATTCGTATGTGATATATTTACTTGGAAACAGAATAAAAGACGGGTCTTGTCTCGTTTACCCCCCCCCCCCCCCAGTACTCAAAATCCTTAAAACTTGACCAAATGAGCTAAAATTTGGTGTGGGTATGTTTTCGACCACGCTGAGTTCGAATATCGCAAAATTTTTCGATTTCGCGAAATTCGAAATTTTTCGATTTCTAAGGGGGGACCAAGGGAAACCGAAAAATTTTTTGTGTTCGATTTTGTTGAAAAGATGTATATAGGGGTTTTCGGGGTCGTAGAACACGAATCTGGAGTCCGTTTTTCGTTTCAGCTTTTCGTTAGCACAGAATAAGCTTACATCTTAAGCTTAAATCTTTAGCTTATACTGAGCTAACGAAAAGCTGAAACGAAAAACGGACTCCAGATTCGTGTTCTACGACCCCGAAAACCCCTATATACATATTTTCAACAAAATCGAACACAAAAATTTTTCGGTTTCCCTTGGTCCCCCCTTAGAAATCGAAAAATTTCGAATTTCGCGAAATCGAAAAATTTTGCTATATTCGAACTCAGCGTGGTCGAAAACATACCCACACCAAATTTTAGCTCATTTGGTCAAGTTTTAAGGATTTTGAGTACTGGGGGGGGGTAAACGAGACAAGACCCGAAAAGACTGGAATTCCCACACAAATTATGCTGGCCCTATGTTAAACCACTAAGTACAGGCATTTATGGTGAAATGCATTCTTATCAAGCAAAGCAGGAGCTCGGGCTGAGCAAACATAAGAGACCTGCTGCGCTGAGGCGCAGCAGGAAAAATGGTTTCTTAACTCCAAGTAATGAATGAGTGATAATGGTGGAAACTTTATGTGACCAAAGGGAATCACCACCTTAACGAAGGAAATGTTATAGCTTGGAAGGTGGGAAAATATCACGCGGGGAAAACATTATACGACACAGGCTTAGTTGCTTAGTTTTTAATCCGAAAAAGTGTCTGCTAAAAGGATAGGCACGACCAATGAGTCAAATATGCCCTACCCCGCAACGCACCCTGCCTCGGTTACTCGGCTCTTACATGTATATAATGCACATAAGTAAGTATTTTTGATGTTATGTGGCAACACAGGTTAACGAAGGACGAAGTACGCTGCTCGGCAAGACTGCTATAATTGCCTGAGGTATTTTCATAAAATAAAAGTCTAAGATGCTTTGTTGACACTTTATATCCTTAAAAATTGAACTAATGTCTAAGCTCTTAAGCAAGTCGGTTTGAACTGTACAAACCTTGTTAGAACTCGTTGCTTAATGCTTAGACATAATAGCAAGTAGGCAGGTACTCTTTCACTTTCACTCTCCAGTATATGTATTATATGTATTACATTGTAGTACCCCTACAGTTCACAACACAAGAAATTGTAAATTACAATGGGAACTATACCACAGATTATATTTTTACATTACCCTTATGAAATCTCATTTTGAGAGAATTACAGTATTCATATGTGTAAATAACGAGCAAGAGATACGTAGCTCGCGATTTCTTTTGCGAAGTTCTTCAATGGCTCGTTCTATTTTTGATAATTCTTTTATTCATATTCCGGTTTTTTACGTTTTACAAAGGGGAAACTGCGTGAACGTCTCTGTTAGAGACGTGGGTGGGACTGTGGGAGCAATGATGGAAATCCCACGACACCGAGATAGTTTTCTTTTACTCGAAATATTAAAATTTCTGTCCCCACTAGCATTCAGAGCATTGAAAGAGCAAGCTCTATCTGGACGGACTCCGGAAATTAGGACTCAGCATGGCTAATTGGCAGTGTTTCTTAATTAGGTGGAATGTTTTGCTTTTCCTCTGTACATAATATGAAAAGGTCTAAGAATTATCAATTTTCCAATTATCCAAGAGAAGACAGTGTCAGCGTGACTCTTCAGAAAATCTTACGCATTAATCTATTTTACATGTTTCATGTCACTGTACGTGTACGGCGACGACAAGGAACATATACTTGTTTATTTATTATTTATATAATGCTGCAGCCGTACCAAGCATTTTTATCCTCAGCATGCGATGTTTTTAGTTATGTATGGCACTCTCACTATGTAAGACATAATGTCAGTCCAAAATCATAAAATTCATGTATGCATACACATGTCTATTGCCTACATATTATATTATAAGCAGATTTTGTTCCATTACTCGATTATGATAGGTATCGCTGAAACTTGTATTTGGCACAAAGTAGTCGAGGAGTTGTAAAGATAAACAATAAAAGTGAAGGCCCGTTATGGTCAATAAAACTTGTCGGCATGGCATCAGGCTTGTTTTATAATGTTTTTCTGAGTCTGATGAAGTTAAGAATTATGTGCGACACTTTTCTATTACTCTCATCATAAATAGATGGAAGTTTTGCTTTGTTGTCACACACGATGCTGCTCAATTGAATCTGCAGCTTAATGCTTCGATTCTCTACCTGATTGTAAAATGCCACACTAAAATCCTCAAATTCTATTTCCATACCCTCGTTCAAAGATTGCCATTGTACATATGGGAAGCCAGTTTTGCCTAAATTAGCCTATTAGGACTGTGCCAAATGGAAATCTTGGTGTTACTATGGAAAATCCAAGCCTACATAGGTAGTTTTTGGTTCACATGATCTAATTTTCTTTACAGCAGCTTGCTCGAACTTACGTTAAATAAAAAATAAGTCGGACCACCTACACTGCTGGTAGTCTCCTAAAATTATCAGGGGGTCGCACGAAAGCGCCTCTTGGCAGGAGGGAAAAGTAAACAGTAGGAAAGGAGATAGTCTCTTTTTAACCGTGTGAAGCCTGTGGTCATGGAAACACAGCCCAGCTGAAGCTTAACAACAATTAGGTACTCCAGGCCTTAGGTACGTACAGCACTGAAATCTATGTACACTTTCTGCACTTCTGTCTTTTTAACAGTTCTATTCTCTGCAGTACATTAATTTTCTCTCACCTGCCTGGTTGGAGGAGAGGGGAGATTGCCTTTCCAAGGCATTTCTTTGCAGGCTTCTCTATTCAGTTATCAGCCCCTTGGCTAACAGTACTCGCACACTATCTCAGATATTTTCCAGAAGCAGGTATTACTCACTCGCACCAACGAAACAGGAACTCTGAAGGAACCGACAACTCAACTCAACGCTAACCGTTTTCATTGTCAAATTCTTATCTCTCCATCTGATCCTTAACCAGAATCTTCCTGTGCTCTTCCTTGTCTCCTTCTTTCTTGCGTAGCGCGATTATTGTCTTATAATCTGCGGCAGGGCAGGACCAATGTTTGCGAAAGGTTGAAGTAAGGTATGAACCTCAAAGAAGATAACTGGAGACTGTCTGTGTTTGATCAATGCATTTATGGTCTATAAATGCTCATTAGCTCATGTAGTAACAGGGTTGTTAATTTACATGCAAAAAAGTAATTAATTTTTTACACCTGTTTTTTAACAGTGTAAAGAAGTGTTAAAAAGTGTAAAAAAGTGTTAAAAAGTGTAAAAAATGTGTAAAAAAAGTTTCGATGCCAAATTCATTTCCTCTGTACCACAGTAATAATTGGCGCGTTGTTCAACTGTCAGAAAGGATGAGTTTAAGCATTTATTGCATGCCACAGCCACTAACGCATTTATTTATTCTGATAATTGACCAAGAATTTTGTTAATTGCTCACAATTCTCCAGAAACTATTCATGTTTTCTTTTGCATTTATAAAGTGACGACAGATTTTAAGCAAAAGAAAAATATAGAAAGTGCCATTTACATTATTTGCATTCGTATTACCATTGCAATTTCCAAATACTTTTTCTTATTAGTGAGATCGGAAAATCAAGAGCATTTTCAAATTATTTAATTTCAGAATTTTCAAAAATTTCTATTTCAAGTTTCAAATAACGAGAATGTT
The DNA here is from genome assembly GCA_030248195.1 of Trissonchulus latispiculum. Lineage (NCBI taxonomy): Eukaryota > Metazoa > Nematoda > Enoplea > Enoplida > Ironidae > Trissonchulus > Trissonchulus latispiculum. Next base: position 84,607 of record JASAND010004540.1, read on the forward strand.
CGGTTTATAAAAATCTATCAGAGCATTGTCTGGTGTTTAGATTTCAGAAATTATTTTAGCTGTGAAATTTTTGATTCTGAAATACTGTTCCATTATGCCTTAGGATTAATTGGACATTTGTTAAATTTTATTCTCTGAGATGTTCACTTATTTAAAGAACCCATCTTGTAGGATTTCTGAATTTTCAATGAAAGGAAACAATCCTCTCAGTAGGTTATATATCTGGCACGAGATGCAACTGCAACTGACTTACAGTTGAGAACATATTAATCGTAAATGAATTCACAAAAAATCCTCAACATTGTCCAACCACCGTCTTTACTTTTAATGTCATTTTTTACTTGTTGAAATAAAATACATTTAAGGTGATTTTCCCGTACTGAAACAACACCTGGCGGCAATGTACATATATATACTATATATACTTGAAACACCATTTTTCACAATCAACGGTCTATGAAAAAGTGTAAAAAAGTGAAAAAAATTCCGAAAAGTAGTGTTAAAAATGTTAAAAATCTGTAAAAAATCTAGTGTTAAAAAGTGTAAAAATGTAGTGTTAAAAAGCGTAAAAAACCTGTTAAAAAGTCCGAAATTTTGATACTGTTAATAACTGTAAAAATGTTTTTTAACATTTTTACTTTTTTTACAATTTACAACCCTACGTAGTAATGAATGCCGATTTCAATCCTTCATTCTGCTGGATGAGTCATATACTTCAACTTTTTCAAATGCATGAAACAAATGCAACCTATGACTACTATTATTTTGAAACTTGTTACATAGTTTACAGTGGAAAGTAAATTCTTTCCGTCATAAAATAATTATTAAGCTGCGCAGAAGGCTCACAATTACTGGGAATGTCCGTCAGCGGAACTTAAGCGTGTGCATAAAATCTTGCTTGTTCAATACATATGTATCAAATAATTTTATTTATATTTCGAATAAACGAAAAAGCTTTAAGACAAAATTGTAAAGTGATGCTTCTAATTCAGCGTGAAATAGCTAGAAGCACAACAGCGGTGACGGACATTGGCTTTTGATACATAGGCAGGGAGTAAAGTTCACGGTCTAGTCGTTCAGTCTCAGGATCCACTGAGTCCTTCTCCGCATTCAAAGTGTAAGTGGATTTCTCCTTTGGTTGTTCAATCTTCACATAAGGAGGGATAGAGAAGTATTGGCCTCCTAGATCCTTGATTTCTTGTTCCAGCTGTAAAATCTGTGTGGGTAGACTAGAATTCTCAGGCGGGAAATAGGCAGTTTTCCTTTCTGGTTCAGCTCCAATGACTTGTACCATGGATGGGGCGTTCCTCTGCTGACCCACGTCAGCAAATCTGGATCCATATGGTGCGTGAACAGCTTCGGCGGCATCTCGTCCATCGTTTCTGTTCCACTGAGGTCTGGGCTGCGGATATTGCTGTTGCTGTCCTGGCGGTCCGTTTCGAGGTGGGTACCTGTCATTATAATTCCGATTCATTCCATTTCCATTTCTTGGATACCTGGACTGTCCATTGCTGGGTCGGAAATTATTGGAGTTTCCGTTGCTGTTGTGGTTGTAGTTATTGCGCGGAGGTCCTGGATAATCAGTTCTGGGTCGGTAGGCTCCACCTCCGGGCGATCTGCATTCACGCTTTGAATGTCCGGCTCTTCCACAGTTGAAACACCTGAAATCGTTTGGAAAAGGAATCTTGTCGTTTCCTCTTCTAGGAGGAGAGGCAGGTTTTGGCTGTTCAGGGGAGGAAATCTTGATTTCTTTTATTTCATTGGCAAGGACAGCTGTGCTCTGGACCAGGGAGCTGATGGTATTTAGAAGAGCGGGACCTGTGAGGTTTGCGCTTGAGACGGCCGCTTCCGGATCCACTTCCAAAAATGCAGGCGTTCCTTCTCCAGGGTAGACACCTTCTGCTTCTCGAGCCTTTTTAAAGGCTTGGGCATAATCCGCAGTGTCCATTGGAACATGCGGCTTGAACTCATTCCGCAATCCGATGAGAAAGGTCTTTAACTTGATGTCCTCCAGCATATCCGGATCTCCTCTGTCTTCCCATGCGATTCGGGCGTATTTCTGCAAACGAAGAGAATAATCCGCAACAGACTCATGTGGAGCCTGCCTAATGCTGAACAGCTTAGCTGTGGCATGCATATCGGTCATTGGAGGAATCATGACTTCTCTGAGGGCTCGGACAGAGGCTTCCCAGTCGTTCTGTTGCATGGCGCCTCTGGGCATGCACTTGAAAATCTCCGCAGCTCTGCCTCTGAGAGTTGATGAGATGTTCATGACTTTCTGGTAATCATCTAGATTGAGTCGTTGGCTGAATCTCTCGTAGTTGACAAGATGATCATCAAAGTTTTCATGATCTTTTCCGGAATAGGTAGGCATATCTCGGTAGGAGGCGGCTATGGCCTGGTTCTGAATACTATCACGGAGTTGGCCTAGTAGATCTTCGATGTTCCCATTTGGCATCATAGGCACTTGTGGGAATACCAACTGTGGCATCTGCGGATTGAAAGGTGGGGGTGCTCCTGGTGGACCAGGTGGTCCATGTTGTAGGCCCATGTTTGGGGGTCCATTTCCATCTTCCGCTTTTACCCCCCCCCCCCCCTGCGGGGGGGAGGGGCCCAAAAACCAAAAAATTAGGGGGGTGTTTGTTTTTTTTTTTTTCATCGGCAGGATTGAATTGATCCATGTTCTCTTCTGGGATTGATCTGTAGGGTTTTAGTTGATTCCTCGATAGGGTTAACGTTGATCCTCTCTTGATCTTAATGATGAGATCGTTGGGTCGTGATGTTTCCTCACTGGCAGGTTTCTTCAACAGGATTGTCTTCACAGGATAGGGTTTTCCAACAAGATTGTTCTCGCAGGATTGTCCTCACTGGGGGCTCCAAAAACTGTAGGTTTACTGTGTAATGAACTGGGTGAGATTAGAATGGAAGACTTGATCAATTTGATTTGATTTCGAAAGTGGGGTCGCTTAGGTTGAAAGTTCACTTACACGGAAGGTTAGCGCGTTTGCCTAGGTAGACAAACTTATGTACCAGATTCCCGAAAGGTGGTTTTCCAAAATCGGGGATCTCTACAGCTAACCTGCTAGGGGTACTATTGTGAGTTCGTTTAATCCAGAGGGGTTTGGCACTATCCAATCGCACCAGGAGTATGGATAGGATCGCTTCGACGCAACAGGTCAAAACTAAGATCAGACAATTAGTCTTCGACTTGAGATTCAGATCCAACTTAATTGGATCTGAACAAATTACCTTTATTATTATCCCTGGGAGATCTCACCTGGATCTCTTTTCAGCAGCTGAAATGTAGACTAACAATTGCACGCAACTAGGTTAATTTATTATCTAAGATTGATATGATTACAATTAAAGGGACAGAATGGTTTCAAGGCAATTATTAACAGCAAATTGAACAGGATTACAGGTTACACTAGATTTACCAGAGTTGCCAGCCCTTTTGGGTTGGGGAGATTTGTTTGGAGGGACGAGAGATTATTGAGACACAACTTGACTAGGTTAAAGTTTGACCGGTTAATAACTAAGTTAAGACTAATTATTAGTCCTCTTCTTCAGGTACTATGACTGGGCACGTTAGGTGTGTTGCGTGTCGTGTGTGCTAACTCAACTCTACTCTCTATTAGTCTTTTACAGAAAACTACCACAAAAGTTCAATGTAACAGATAATTAATAAAGTTATCAGGGTGTCGGTTCAGAACAGTTCCGGTCTATGGAGTTGGGTGATCTCGTCAGGTTACACCTGCAACCTCACGAGTGGTTTCGGACGTTTGGACAGAAGAACAATACAGGGGTCGGTCTAGGCGGGGTGGTACCGGGAGATGGCTACAAGTATAATTATAAATTAAATTAAAAGGCTTTAAGTTAAGTCTCTTCACTAAATCCTCTTCTTTTAGGTCCGACAGTGTCCACTTCTTAGTGGTCTAAACCAGAGACAGGGCAGGAACGCCAGTTCCTGAACAGGATAGGATGAAAGTGATCTTCTGACACATTTTTTAAGCAAAGTTTAGAGATAACTTTTATGCTGGTACAGAAAGTTACTGAAGATTTGAGTTGTGAACTACAGATGAACGGTTCGGTTGATTTCGGCGGTTTTCCCAAAGTAGATCAGGTTGTCGGATCAAGTGTCTCTGCCTCAGACTACTATCTTCAGAATTCCAATCTCAATGTACCTTCTAAAGTACTGCACTGTGCCAACAAGAATCAGGTCAATCAATCAATCAATCTATACTGGATCAGGCTACAAATAACAGGCTCCGAACAATCTCAATAGTGTTCCACTGGATCAGGCTCCACTGACAATGATCTGGCAGGACAGGATCACGGCGAACCTGAATCAAATGGGTTAAAACCCATTAGTTCAGAATATAAGTGCGGGAATCAAACCCAGCAACTATTACTCACTTATATGGCTTTCGGAGAAGAAAATTAGAACTTTAGTTAATTCTGATTAAGATTTTGCTTGAAAGACAGAATTAACACACTTTGACTGTTTTCGCGGGACGAAATGTGACTAATTAGGCGATATTGGCTTGATATAGATAAAATTTTGCCGAATATGAGTTTTTGGGCGATTTCCTGCATCGGAATGCCGGAAATCGCCGATTCAACATATATTCTTCGCAATCATATTCGGTCTGCGCATAATTAGACTTTAGGCGTAAGATTCACGACAGGAAAGCACCTGTTTCCTGCATAGTGAGTGTACAAGAATGGAAACGTATATTTTGCAAAGATTATTCCTTTTAAGCTTATTAGAAGATGGTTTTTATCCTAATCCTTAATTCTTACGTAATTATACAACACTAATGATCTAACTAACTATTATTTATGTGATTTTAGGTTTATTTGATGCTTACGTAGAGATATTCACCGTGTATGCCATTAAATCCTATAATTACTTGCTTGCATAGATTAACGAATATAATTTGATGCTTACTGACAGATTTAGATAGTATTTTCGACGTAAAACGTTTACTTTTTGCAGTTACTAGTCGGCATAAAAAGTCTAAACTGTACCGATGATATACTTTACAAAAATGTAAAGTACAACCCAATTAGTTGACCCGTTAGCGAGAACCAGTGAGGGCAAGAATAACAAGTTTAACATAATTCTTGCAATCTTGGTTAAAGTTGACTTTTGCCTTTTATGCTAAAGACTGACAAAGCGCATGAGTTATTTTGTGATGCACTGCGAGGATTACTAGCTTGAGATGGATCTACTGGCACAGATCTAGCTAATTAACACATATAATTAATACAAGACAATGGACAGACTTAACTAATCTATGTTACAGATCTTGGGGCAAAATTCGGCTCCAAACAGGTAAAACAGACCAGCACGAAGTCCCTCATTTGCGATTCGTCCACTCCCTTCTTGCGGGCATACCTACGTGGACGAATCGAGGACCACCTGGTTGTATCAGCTTATTCTGGGGGTCCCCATGACCCCGGACCGTATTAGCTACCTAATTTGCATGTTACCCTAATACTGAAGTAGGTACTCATTCACACTATTTGTCACACTCATATCCCTCAGATCAGCGAGCATTCAACAACAAACACACACTTATACACATTCACACCATTTTCCTGCCTAATACAGGAGTTTTAGGACAATTTCGCAGGTATTGGCCTCATGCACCAGATGAGACTCAGTGAACTATCATACATTAAGATAATCCGTTTTGACTAGTATTTTGGACTGTTTAAAATACTATCTTTAATTAATGTGGAGTTCGGTGTGGTTTACAATTTGATAATTGTTGGCAGAGTTTACCACGATTTATTAAACTTTAAACTTCCCGGATTATCCCAATATTAATAACTACATTATTAATACTCGTTCATCCAATTGCCATTCATACTGATTTGACAGTCCTCACAACCACTATCGTACAAGGGGAGTTTCCGTGAGTTGCCACCACAATTATACAAAATCATTCATTCTACATACATACAAATCAGAACATTCTACAATCATTCAACCACACATTCTTGAAACTTGGTTAATTTCGGAACCTCACGCTCCATGAGGGGTTTACCCGAATAACCACCTTAGGTACTTTTTGGGGACACATTCACACATTACTTTTACAACACATTCACGCTTCACTTGTACTAAACATTCACACTTCAGGCTTACAAAACATTCACACCTCAGACTTACAACGCATTCACACTTTGGACTCACAAAACATTCACACTCCAATTGTACAGAACATTCATACTAATAACTATCTAACTACTTAGACTAACTAATGAATTAAACTTAGGCTCATTTGTGTAAGAAGTTTGTAAACCTTGGACTTTGTTGTGCGCGACTTTTACAGCTTTGCAATTCCTCAGAATTGCCTATAAAAGAAATTTTACGGGAAAAGGTTTAAACTTTACAAGTTTGGAAAAGGCATGACTTGAATTTTGGTGAAAGCCAGTGAGTAATAATTGCCAAGCAATTATTACTAACAACAAAGAACAGTTAATTAAACTAAGTACACAGTTAATTAATACTACAAAAATTGAGGAAGCCGGCCATTCCTCTTAAACGGCTGATTCAAAATTAATTAAATTAAAAGTAGAACGACTCATGTTTTAAGAGTTGGCTTTTAAAACACCCTATAGTTTTTGAGACCTAATGATTTTAATGCCGACCTAACGCTAAAAATAAAACATAATACTGACAGTATAATTTTTTGTGCAATATGGCGTTTTTGAGAACATGGCCGGCAACTCCTAGTTGCCGGCTGTGGGGAGTTATTTTCTCTAACTAGCTTATTAATTTCAGAGCCGTAATTAAGGGGCTCTCTAGCTCAAAACTACGGATCTGGGGTCCCACTCATAAACCCAAGAAAACTACTAAAAATAACCCCAAAAGTAGCAAATAAAGAGAATATTTTAGGCCATAAAGGCCTACTAATTTTTAGGCCAAAAGGCCGTGGCTTGGTAAATAAAAAGGAATTGAAACAATAAAAGTAAAATAAGAGAAAAGTGGGCACGCCTCAAGACCTCCATCGCACAGGAGGGGTTTACATGAGCTGCCCTATTACTTTTTGAATTAATAAAATAAAAGATAAATAAAACCGGCCCGGAGGCACAACATGCTATGGAAATAAAAATGTGGCCTTGGGCCCAAAAAATGGTTATAAAATCGGGGCTCGCTGGCCCAAAAACTCCATAAAAAAGTTGGCCACAAAGGCTTCCAAAATACCATATGAAAAATAAGGCCCGAAGGCCGAAAATATAATAAGAAAAATTGGCCAAAGGCCACTATAAAATCCCTAAATTTTATCCTAGGTTGTTGGTTCTGAGCCGGGCATAATAAACCCGTATGGCTCCTAAAATTGTAGTGTTCGTGCCTTTCTGCTCAACCCTTTTCTGGCCAGTGTGGGCCAGAAAAGTCCTAAATGCGTCCTAAGGGGGGACGTGTATTGCTATACTCCCGTACCACACCAGTGGTCCGAGAAACAATACACGCCGGGGGAAGAGGGGAATAAAACGACTGCTCTCAGTCGCTGCTAAACGAACACTGAGGAAACTGAAAATTTTGGGGACCGAGCTGACAGTTTTGCTGACAGCTCGGTGACAGGTCATTAGCGAACTGGGGGCGGAATTTCTCTTTTATTTTAGCTTAAAGCTTCTAGAAAGTTCTAGAACTTTCTAGAAGCTTGCTATCTCTACCATAGGCCAGTCCAGCGGCTTGCCGGACCGGCCAGCCCGAGGGAGGGAAGATTAACGATAATGGGGACATATTGCCCCCAACTGACCTCTTTTTTGATTAATTCTCGATGCTGAAATTCTGCAAAACTTTGCAAAATTTTGGTTAACATGTAAACGTAACCAAAGGGGAAATAGCACGAATTTTGACTTTTGTTTCAAACTTTTACACAATCTACACAAGTTTTAAAGACTAAGGATTGAATTCTTGACACTCTACGTACTTGACTAAACATACTTAGTTAATTTCCGTAATAATTTTAATTGGGGGAAATTAATTAAGCCCCCTCTGAACTTTACCTACGTGTTAAATTAGTGTCCTCTTTTTCTTTTCTAGAGGCGAACTTTTGTTGTCCTCTTCTTGTTGGACTAGGCCCAACAAAAGTTCACCTGAGGACAAGCCTAGCGTACGTAGGAAAAGATGAAAGAAGGAAGGAACAGCAGCGCACCTGGCTGCCTTGCAGTCTGGGAGGTAGACAACCTCCCAGACAAAGAAAGGAGAGAAGCAAGAAGGGAGAAAGTTAGTATAAAGCTTTTTTAGAAGTCCACTTTTAGGACTTTCCTTTTCCGTAAAGTAAGATTACGAAACAGAAGCTAATCTTACTAAAACATTTTTGTTTATAACTTACTCAATATTGGGAGTTAAAACGTGGGGATTGCATTTTTAGAAATGGGAGAAATTTCTCTTTCATATGAGCCTAAGTTGTGTTACCGACTAAAAATTCATTTCTTACGTAATATTTAGCTAATTAACAGAAATTAAGCCTAACTAACACTAATTAACATTGTTAATAACAGATTAAAACCTTAAAACGTTGCAGAACACGAATTACTGCAAACTAACACACTTAGGTACTTATTATGCTTAATTTCTTACGTACTACATAATTATGTGATTATTTTGTTAAACCATCTTCTAATATAGGTTATTAAACAATGAAAAATACTTTTGAAGACTACTGACAAGGGTTATTGCATTCTTTTCAACTAAAGATGTTGAATTCTTTCCACGATAACTACACATTTTGGTTTTAAGCCAACACTGGGATTCCTGGATTTTTAATGATTCTTCTTTGCTTATTAAACTCTGGCAATGGAAAGGGAGAGTGACCGCACCTGGGTCACTGAGGGAAAGGACACCTGTCCTTTTGAAAAGGGGCATCTTGGGATTGACTTATGATCATTACTTTAAGTATAATAGATCATTGTTTTAGGCTAATTAACTCTAACTAAGCTTGTAGGTGCCCCTCCATTGTGCTAATAATAGGATAATTTTAAGCTTTTCCTCTTGTAAGGAAGATTGGATACTCAAAAAAAAGAGAGCTGGCAACTCTGATTTAACAATCATACAATTACAATTAATTATGGCTTGGACACAATATCAAAACTAAAACTTAACACAGGCAGGATTTTTAGATTCCGTTTTCTGCAGAAACTTCTTTTGGAACGATGACCAAAGGAAGATATAACTTATGTTTGAGTTGCCAAGCCTAAGCGAATTTAACACCAGCTCCCAATGTTTCTCGTTTCTCTTGACTAAATCCTTAGGTCATTTAGCTAATATTCACTATTCGCCATATTGGTGTTAACAAATTGCTAGTTGGTTGGGACTTGATTAGGTGCAGTTGGATGTGATACTCGGGGGGCTCTATATTCCTGAAATGGTGGGTCTTAATTGAATTGTAGGCTCTTGCCGGCAACATTGGTGCTTGCTAATTAAGTTTTTGTGACTTTTGGTCAATTTAGAAAGTTTGTCTTGTGCTGATTTTGTCATTGATTTGGCTTTGGAAATTCAAATAAACCGTTGTAATAGTTTCTTTGCTTTCTAGGATCGCCTAGTTCTTCTACATCGCACACCACCGGTAATCACTAATAAAGCTACAACGATTTTAATATGGCGAAACCAGCAGCTTAAGATAAAGAAGAATCCAAATTAGCAAAAACTGAGTTAATTACATTAACGAAAATGTACACAGTTCTACTCTTGATAGGAATATGAGTTCCATACAGCACTAAAATATTGAAATGAACAAAACACATAACATATAAGCAAGAGTGCATAATTGCACTATATATAAGAAGACGAGTAAGCAGAGTTGAAAGCGGGTACCATTTTGGCGGCCCGCCCCGCCCCGCTACCCGCACGCTGGTACCCGCCCCGCCCCGCCCCGCCCCGCGGCCCGCAGCGAACTGATACCCGCAAGATACCCGCAAAATTTTTCGAGTGCTATACGATTACTATGTTGTTAAATTTATTAAAAAATGTCAATAATTAAAAACAAACTTTGATTTAAAGCTTCCAAACTACTTTACCTAATAGTCTATTAAGATGTGTTGCTGAAATATGGAAATTAATCCAACTTGACGAAGTTTGCCGAAAAAGTACCTAAACGTTTTCCAAAAGTTTAAAAATTTAAACTAACAGATACGTTTAATTACAACTGCAGATGACAACATATGACTTCATAGCAATAAACTGAACATCGATAAAGGAGTTAGGATAGACTGTCCAAAGTTACACAAAAGCACATACAGTTATCGGAAGCGGCGGTAAGATTAATATAGCGTAAACATCCCAGAACGAGAGGTCAAAGTGAAACTTGACTGACCCTGTAGTAATGTGTGCTCTTGTGGAAGCAATTTTTGTCAGAACGTGTTTTTAAGAACATGTTTTTAATCTAAATTTGCTTATTTGCACCAATTTTTGCAAATTTTAAATAAACAGAGATTTTTAGTAAAAACAACAATCTTTGGGCGATTTTTAGCAAAACACAGCGATACTCCAGTAAAAATGTCTGGCGAAGCCAGAAAAGAAAAAATTAAAGTTGTCAGACTAAAAGTTTTGTTTCTGTTACAACCCACGGATAGCCATGACATCGAAAATTTAAGTCATTCAAGCTTTGCGTATAGCATAACAAAAAAGTATAACAAAAACGGCACGTATAGCAAACTGTGTGCTGAAAAATTAAGTTTGTTTGCTTACTGAAAGCAAGAAATTCAAGTAGAGATCTCGATCAATGTACAGCATGTATATGTACAGTACAGGATGACAACATATAGCAACACAACACAGCTTATAATTACGTTTCTGCATATAACCAAATAGAACAAGTTTAATCAAGGGCCCATGCGCTCTGAAATTAGTAGTCGTTGAAAAGGGCACCCAGCTAAAATTAGCGAATTTTTTGAAATCACCAACATGAATTCTGTTTTTTCTGAGCACTTTACGGAAAAGTGTTAGAATTTAAGGGAATATATCAACAAGAGATACCCGTAACTACCCGCGCGGGTAGCCTGCGGGTAGCAAAATTTCTATTACCCGCGGGTACCCGCTACCCACTTCCAACTCTGCGAGTAAGCCACTAGAGGGCTCTTGTTGGCATTGCGTAACGGTGCTCCGCCCACAATACGCGAATGTTCCCCCGTTTGATGGGAGGGAAGCTCTCTTCGACAAAGCAAACCCCCCTCCGTTTGGTGGGGGGGGGGGGGGTAGCCAACAGCCACTCAGATTGCAGAGACCCCCTCCCCGTTTGGTGGGGGGGGGGTATAGCAGAGGATTACGGTAGTTTTTGTTCTATTTGAAAAAGGGTCCCCGTTTGGTGGGGGGTATGCAAAAGGGGTCCCCGTTTGGTGGGGGGGGGTAGGCAAAACAGGTCCCCGTTTGGGAGGGGGGTCGCCAACAGCCAATCAGATTCAGCCAATTTTAGCCTGACTTGGCGACCCCCCCAAACCCCGAGGACCCCCTTCTGCCTACCCCCCCCACACCCACGGGGGACCCCTTTTGCATACCCCCCCCCCACCAAACGGGGGAACATTCGCGTATTGTGGTCGGAGCACAGTTACGCAATGCCAAGAAGAGGAGCCCTCTAGTGGCTTACTCTTCTTCTAATATATAATGCAATTATGCACTCTTGATGTTACTAAGAGTACATAATAACTAAGAGTGTGATAGTGCCATGCTCTTACTAGGCTTGCGACATTATTTGCGCGATAACGGGTGACTCCCATCACAAATTAGACCCACCAATTCAAAAATACTCACACGCTATGCTTGCGCGCTGAAGCTCGCAACAGACACTTTGGATCAACTGGATAGATCTTTTCGAGCTTGCTTCGGAACGTAGGCATAGGTTGCGAATTTCTTTGAAGTGATGTGTCTTTAGTTATTATATACTATTGATGTTACCCATTTACTTACACGCTTAACGCACGAGGCCAGGATTTACGGTCAATACGACGGACTGGTGATTTTGGACGATTTGTTTGCAACGTAGCCGAAGCCAACGAAAAAATTCGAATACTTGATGTTCTGTATCAGTAAATTTCCGGATAGCTGCTACATTTCGCTTCTCCAGAAGGACTTATTACACAGCTCACCTTGTTGTGCAACAGTTATATATTGCCCGTTTTGAACCGATTCTCGCTCTAACTAATTATGAAACTAGCCAATAGCCATAACCAACTACAGACCTACTTATTTACATCAACAATTTTACTCAAAGGATAGCATATACACAGTAAATGACACTTAATCTGCATTTTATGACAGGCGACCCATATTCAGACTTAAGATTTGCATGATTCTAAGCTTATTCAAATGTTTTCTAGAGTACGTTTGCTAAGGTTTGCGTTAGACTACAGTTTCAGCTCCGTCTATAATTTACATTCCCATACACTAAAACCAGTCTATATATAGCAAGACATTTTACACTATCGTATAATACCGTATAATAAAGTGTATATATATACAAAATGGATTACACATCATCGAATCCTACAAAATAGTCAAAATTAACAATTCTGTGAAAAGAATTTTCAACAAAAAGTAAAACACAGACACAGTTTAACAGAGCAAAAATAGTCCTCACAACAAAAGCTTTGTTAGTACTTGGAAACAAGATAGACACGGCAAGCAACAGGACAGACAACTACAGATGAAAAATTGGATAGTCAAAACTAGAACCCAAATGTGGGTTAGTCCAATCAAGAGTACATAATGACAGCCAAGCTTATCTATCTCTACTCCCATGCAATGAGACCAAAAACTGTGCTCTCTGCAGGCTACTCCCTCGTCCCCCCTCCACAAATTGCCCCTCTCATACCGCACCTACAATGGGCCAGAATTAGCGGTATATTAAGCGAGCCAGCTACCTCATTTTGGAAGTCGTGCCCATTGTGGGGGAGACGTGAGAGGGAGCCGATTTGTGGGGGCTGGCGGGGGGAGTCAGGCAATAGCCTACAGAAAGCGGTCTTTGCTCTCATTGCATTGAGTATCCGCAGTGTCCTACTCTTATCACTATGTACTCTTTAGTCCCAAAAACATAGCTACTACCACAATATCATGTGATAATTAAGACGAAAAATAAATTGCAACCTGGCATAACCATTCAAACCTGCTTATGTAAATTATGTTTAAAACCAATGAATGTGAAATCGAAATAAATAAATTCAACTTGGCAGAACCCTGAACCCATTTCAAACCTGCTTAAAATTTTCTGACACAGGAAATCAAGCTTACAGCTTTGGTTTGTATAACAAACAGAAATATTTACAGACCGACTAATAGTTAGTTTATATAAGCATTAACCCCTATGATAGCCCCATTAACAAAAAACTATATCTTCATTAAAAATTAGCAAACACCATAAACAGTCAAAAATGAGCGACAACAAAACAGAGGAAAAACCAATAGTCATATTAAACGTATAATGGCATTAGCTTCTTTCATCACGGCTTCCCATAGTAATTATTACGACTTCAAGACAGAGAAAAGAGTCAGAAAATTCATAACGCAACAAATGGTGCGGATTAACCAATTATTCGAATGGTAATCCATTAGGCAACAGAATCATCTTCCAGATTAGGTTTTGTAGTTTCCATCAGGTAAAACCGGCAAAAATGTGATCAATTATTAGTGGTGGAACGGTTGATTTTCCTGACCACTTATTGATCGTTCTCGCTTCACATGGCGACGCCGGCCAAGCTAGAAAAAGTCAGCCCCTTGAATGGCCACAATCGGCGCGAAGAATACCGTCTTGAGAGGTTGGTCGAAGCGAGAGGATGGATGATCGGATCATTACCTGAAATATCAGATAACATTTGAATGGCTGGAATCTCATAATTATATAATTAACTGATACGTAACTACAAATTATCAACATAGAAAAATAGAGAGTAATAAACTGGAAAAAGCTAGCTTTCTCTTGAATACTGGGATTATTCTAGGAAATTTTTCCTGGAGAATTCTTTAGGGGATTCCTTAGAGGACAGAAGCAAAGCCAGAACCCCCCAGGGAGGGACCAAACTTTTCAAAAACATGAAATTACTGGTGGAAACATTGCGTTATTTTCACTGCATCCGCTGAGAAAGTTAGTTTTTAATGCAACAATAAACATTTTGTGTGAAAAAGAATAAAAGTCCGGAAAAATCACCAGCGATGCCAGAAAAATTTCTAGAAATTTGGCCTTCTAAGCCATATTTTTCTGGACAAAATCTGGTATGTATGAAAAGCAGTGAATAAATAGTAGTGATGGGCACCGGATATCCGCCTAGTTTGCGTTAGCGGATATCCGGATATCCGGTTATCCACCTATTCCAAACTTAACTTCAAGAAAATTTTTCGATTTTGCAGTTAAACTTTCAATTTTTCTGTCAATTTTTCTGCAGGCTGTGAATGTCTATCATGCAACCAAGCCGCAGCCTTCGTTTCAAAAATATTTTCAGAGGGATTTTTGAAAAATATTTTAAAAGTTTTGAAATTTTTGTCAACAATTTGCTAATTTGACTAGAGGGGCCGGTGCCGGGGCCACCTTGACCCCGGTACCGGGGCCGGGGCCTGGAAATTGGGGGTCCAAATCGAAAATTTTCAAAATTTCTTGAAAATTTAAATTTTGCAATAATTTTTGATATACAAACGTTACTATCGTTGTTTTCATTCATAGCGGCTGGAAAACAAACGATTTGTAACACTTATTGACTTTCGAAAATTCAAAATTTTGGTTAAAAAAACGGCAAAAAATTACGAAATTTTGCTAATTTTTGGCCCCGGTCGGTACCGGGGCCTGACCACCGGGGCCGTGCCGGGCCAGGCCCCGGTGCATCCCTCGTTTTGACTGAAATGTACACGGATATCCGGATATTTTTCTGAAATCGGATATTATCCGGATATAAAAATTATCCGGATATCCAGTGCCCATCACTAATACTTAGCTTGTTGTAAATGGGATCCTCGCCCCCCTAGGATAAGCCCAGTAATATTTTCTAAGGCACAAAAATCATGATCCAAAACTGAAAACGGACAACGCACTTCATTTCACGTTCAAATATGGGCAAAACCTTTTTCACGGGGATGATTCCTTTTGGGTTTCGATAAGCTTTTCAACGGATTTTTGAAGAAGTGCAATTTTCAGATTTTTTTACAGACTGAAGTAAATTTTTTCGAGATATCATTCGATGTCTCTATCAAATAGCTGGAGACCTTTTATAGTTATTATGAAATCGCTCTTGCTTATGGAGAAACTAGCTAAAATGTATGCGCAAACTGGATTTTGCATTTTTCCTAACTTTGGCAAGCGACGACTTCAGCTAGAAAGCAGCAATCGGTGCAACTAAAAAGACATTTTTGTGTAGAGCACATCTGCTTACTGGTAACCTCTAGCATGCACACTAAATGGTCCAGAATCGCTGGATTCGTCGTGTTTGTGTAAAACTACATTTTATGATAGCAGCCTATGCTGGCATTTTCTTAGTGGGGGGGGGTGGGGCCCCCCACATTTCGGTTCCCCCCTCCACTTTTCGGAGCCCCCCCCACTTTTCGGCAAGCCCCCATCCACTTTTTTGGGGGTCGCCCAAAAGTGTCAAAAAATTAGGTTTTCAGGTCAAATTTTCAAAAATTTTCTGAATTTTTAGCTAATTTATGGACTTATAAGCTCATTTTAAGCTTAAAAACAGCGATTTTTGCGTTTTTACCTTAAAAAAGCTAATTTTTCCCTAGAAATTTCGGTATATTTTACCTTTGGGTCGCCCCCCCTTTTCGGAAGCCCCCCCCCCCCAATTCCCCCTCCCTCGGGGGGGGGGGCGAAGCCCCCCCCCACTTTCAAAACCCTAAAAAATGCCAGCTATGGGGATAGCAGTTGGAAAATGACCATGCCTCAGATAATTGGCCTATATCCGTAATCTTCAAATTGACGCTTAGTTTAATTTTTCAGCTTATATATTCAGACCAAGAAACGGCTCAAGATAGATTATATATTAGTGATGGGCACCGGATATTTTTTCATATCCGGATATCCGCCTATTTTGCGTTAACGGATATCCGGATATCCGCATATCCGGTTATCCGCCTATTCCAAAGTTAACTTTAAGAAAATTTTTCGATTTTGCAGTTAAATTTTTAATTTTTTGTCAATTTTTCGCCTGGCTGTGAATGTCTATCATGCAACCAAGCCGCAACCTTCGTTTCAAAAATATTTTCAGAGGAATTTTTGAAAAATGTTTTGAAATTTTTGTCAAAAATTTGCTAATGTTTCATTGTTTTGACTGAAATGTACACGGATATCCGGATATCCGGATATTTTTCTCAAATCGGATATTATCCGGAGATAAAAATTATCCGGATATCCGGATATCCAGTGCCCATCACTATTATATATATTTGATTTCTGCAAAAATGACAAGTTTTCGACGCAGCGATCAGGAAAATTTTTATATATATCTCAAAATAGTGAAGAGCTAGAAAGTTATTTCAAAAAACAGAATGTAGAGCACAACGAGATGCATGCCCAAAAGAAATCATCACCTTAAGACGGCCAGGAAATAACTAAGGCACCTAATCGTAGAGCTTGAGTAGCACACCGGGAAATGTCGCCATTTTTGCGAAAAATATCCACCTTCACCTCTTCACTTATTTCTTATTTGATGACCGATGAATGAAGCATACAAAATATCATGACGTGAACACAAAGAATATACAAATATATTAGCCGCAAAAATGGCAACTTAAACTTAACAGCGGAATATTAAACCAACCTCACAATAGTGTTGAGAAACACCGACGAACTGCGAAAACGACTGGATTTGCGAGGTTGGTTCCAGGATCGCGTCAGAGCGACGGGCAGAGTAGAAAAGAGGAATATAGTTGCGGATCATAATGGATCTGATATCATCTTATATGATGGATCGGATTTTCGGCCTTCATGGACGGATCACGTCTGGGACCGGAAATCCGTTGGCCAAGTCTCAGAAATTGAGGAAATAAAGTTGCATGCTGTTCCTCCGATCAGTATCTTCTTAAAAGAAACAAAAAACATAAAATAGAGACGTACACAAATACAATTACACAAAATAAAATGAAAGGAAACCCTGTTGTTGCCGGATCTCTATACATTTATGCACTCATAGATTGGTGATGAAGTAGCCACTAGTAGTAATGGACACTGAATAACCAGATATCTGTGTATATACAAGAGTAAAGTATATATATATAATAAAAATTATCAAATTTTTCACAAAATTTATAATTTTAAATTTTTGCATAAAAATCCTTGTGAAAATGTTTTCAAATTTAGATTATAGCTTGGCTATCAGGGGTAACCAAATTTTCCGGGAGGGGGGGGGTATAAATTTCTTTTTCCAGGAACAAAATATTATTACAAGAAAATTAAAATTGTGTATGGAAAGGGTAGTTCACTTTGAATTTTGCCAATTTGAAAACAACTATATCCCGTGGAGTGAAGCAAAGCATGGAGAATTTACATACACAAGTACACGGGGGGGGTCTGGGGGGCAGAGTCCCCCAGAAGTTGAAGAATTTTTTGAAATTGGAAAAAATCCGTCATGCAAACTTTTGAAAAGATTAAAAAATAAAATTGAGATATACAAGTGGGAAAAATGCACTAGACGGGCATGCAATGGCTAGAATAGGGAAAGGAGGAAGGGCGGAAAAATGCCAATAGATTTTGCAGTCGGTGCTGAAAATGATAGAAACTAGGTTCAGCGCCGAATAGGGAATGCAGTCGGCGCTGAAAATGAAAGAAACTAGGGTTCAGCGCCGAATAGGGAATGCAGTCGGCGCTGAAAATGATAAAAACTAGGGTTCAGCGCCGAATAGGGAATGCAGTCGGCGCTGAAAATGATAGAAACTAGGGTTCAGCGCCGAATAGGGACGGCTGTCGGGTCATATTGCTGCGTGGAACAGGCACTTTCTCCGTCCATCCTATTCGCGTGAACTGCTCAGCACGAGTCGCTTAAAGGCGAAATTACCATACATTTGTACAGCGCAAACAGCTCAGCCCTTGGAAATGGACACTAAAACTTCAAAGTATGGACCGTTTGCTCAAACTATAAAATTCATAGCCCCTTTTTAGCTTAAACATGGGGCTTCCAATCACACGGCTACGAATAGAAAGACGTTGATAGAACTACTTTTGATAGAACTCCTTTCTATACTTACTACAACGGCTTTATTTATTCCTTATGTATTATTATTTATTTACTAAAACAGAATTATCGTGAAAAACAGAAACAGTAATAATAAATTATTAGGAACTATTAAAACTGTCATTCGTAACCGACCACCTCGCTACGGTTGTAACTATTATTAGTAAAGGTATATACATCTCAATTTATATATTCTCCACATACATGCACAGCTCGAGGTAGCATAAAAAATAGGACACATTTTTGATCAGGAAATTAGCCAATAGGAGCTCGCCTACGTACCATTTATCATCACAGAATCCATATACATTCATCTGAACTGATTCACAGTGCTCTAAGTTTCGCAGTTCACGCGAATAGGATGGACGGAAGTGCCTGTTCCACGCAGCAACATGACCCGACAGCCGTCCCTATTCGACGCTGGCCGCTGAACCCTAGTTTCTATCATTTTCAGCGCCGACTGCATTCCCTATTCGGCGCTGAACCCTAGTTTTTATCATTTTCAGCGCCGACTGCATTCCCTATTCGGCGCTGAACCCTAGTTTCGTTCATTTTCAGCGCCGACTGCATTCCCTATTCGGCGCTGAACCTAGTTTCTATCATTTTCAGCACCGACTGCAAAATCTATTGGCATTTTTCCGCCCTTCCTCCTTTCCCTATTCTAGCCATTGCATGCCCGTCTAGGGCATTTTTCTACTTGTTTCTAGCATTTTTCCGCTGTAGCGCAACTTATAGCCAGGCTCAACCTCTTCACTCGAACTAAGGTAAACCACACGACAAGGAAGCCGGAGTCGGTTCCCTGGCAATCAAAAAAGCTACTAAACCCCTGGTCAGGGCGCCACAGGCCGCTGGCTTCACTGTGGAGGGGTCGTCGCGCTGCGTGGGGGTACGGAAAATTTGAAAAACGCAATTGTTTCTACATCAGAAAACGTTTACAGACGGGTTATCGGAAAAGAGGATGACGGGGGGCCGAACTCCCACCGGGGAGGGGGGGTCGTCGCGGTGCGTGGGGTACGGAAAATTTGAAAAAACGCAATTGTTTCTTCATCAGAAAACGTTTACAGAAGGGTTATCGGAAAAGAGGATGACGGGGGGCCGAACATCCACCGGGGGGGAGGGGGTCGTCGCGCTGCGTGGGGGTACGGAAAATTTGAAAAACGCAATTGTTTCTACATCAGAAAACGATTTGAGAAGGGTTATCGGAAAAGAGGATAACGGGGGGCCGAACTCCCACCGGGGAAGGGGGGGTCATCGCGCTGCGTGGGGTACGGAAAATTTGACCACCAATTTGACCATTCACCCCTGACAAGGGCGCCACAGCTCGCTAGGGACACTTTAGAGGGGTCCTCCAATGACAAAAAATGTTCGCCTCACCATGGGCTTTCATTTGATACCAAACTTGGAATTTTTTAAAAAAATCGATTTTTGAGCAGTCCGGACCCTGGTCAGGGCGCCACAGACCGCTGGGTCCACTTTGGAGGGTCCTCCAATGACAAAAAATGTTCGCCTCACCAAGCGCTTTCATTTGATATCAAATTTGCAAACTTTTGGAAAAATCGATTTTTGACCGACCCTTACCCCTGACCAGGGCGCCACAGCTCGCTAGGGACACTTTAGAGGGGTCCTCCAATGACAAAAAATGTTCGCCTCACCATGGGCTTTCATTTGATACCAAACTTGGAATTTTTTTAAAAAATCGATTTTTGACCAGTCCGGACCCTGGTCAGGGCGCCACAGGCCGCTGGGTCCACTTTGGAGGGGTCCTCGAATGACAAAAAATGTTCGCCTCACCAAGGGCTTTCATTTGATACCAAACTTGATAACCAACTTGATACCAAACCAAACTGGGCATATTTTGGAAAAAATTTTCGAATGTTTGCGGGTTTTTCGTGTAAAAATGTGTAAAAATCGCTAAAAAATGACTTAGACAGTAAGCTTGAGGAATGGCAAGGCTGGAGGACGGGAAATATACGAGAAAATTTCTTAAAAACACTTAAAATTCCGAAAATAGAGTTTTGTAAAGGGGCCGAACCAGGAAAAGAGACTATACCAAGGGGGGGAGGGTCGAGTCCAGAGATTGGCTTGTTCTTTTCGCGTTCCTGCTGTCTTCGGAGAAAAACACGGAATGTGAAAACCCATCCTATAGCCTTTTCTCCCTCCCTTCCCTGGCTTATTTTTAAACAAAAATTTATGGGGGGGCTTCATGGGCCCCCCCTTCGTTGGGGGGGCATATTTTGGAAAACATTTTCGAATTTATGCGAGTTTTTCGTTTAAACCCTCTTCCCTGGCTTATTTTTAGGCAAAAATTTATGGGGGGGCTTCATGGGCCCCCCCTATCGATGGGGGGCTGACCCAAAATGGGGGGGTCATATTTTGGAAAAAATTCGAATGTTTGCGGGTTTTTCGTGTAAAAATGTGTAAAAATCGCTAAAAAATGACTAATTTTAAGTGGCTAAAATAGTGAAAATTTCGTCAAAAATCCGGCGCAGAAATTTTAATTTTGGGCCATTTTTGACCGTTCCGGACCCTGGCCAGGGTGCCACAGACCGCTGGGTCCACATTGGAGGGGTCCTCCAATGACGAAAAATGTTCGCCTCACCAAGGGCTTTCATTTGATACCAAACTTGGAAACTTTTCAAAAAATCGATTTTGGACCCTCATGGCGCCACAGGCCGCTGGGTCCACTTTGGAGGGGTCCTAAAAATGACAAAAATTGTTCCCCTCATCAAGGGCTTTCATTTGGTAGCAAGCTTGACCAATTTTGGAAAATTTTGAATTTTGAATTTTTGGCCGGTACGGACCCCTGGACAGGGCGCCACAAGCCGCTAGGGACACTTTAGAGGGATCCTCCAATGACAAAAAATGTTCGCCTCATCAGCGGCTTTCATTTGACACCAAATTTGACCACTTTTGGAAAAATCGATTGTTGGCTATTTTGGACCGGTCCGGACCCTGGTCAGGGTACCACAGGCCGCTGGGTCCACTTTGGAGGGATCCTCCAATGACAAAAAATGTTCGCCTCTTTAGGGGCTTTCATTTGATACCAAACTTGGCCACTTTTAGAAAAATCAATTTTTGGCCATTTTGGACCGGTCTGGACGCTGGACAGGGCGCCACAGGCCGCTGGGTCCACTTTGGAGGGGTCCTCCAATGACAAAAAATGTTCGCCTCACCAAGTGCTTTCATTTGATACCAAACTTGGCCACTTTTAGAAAAATCGATTTTTAGCCATTTTGGGCCCGGTCCCCGGTCCGGACCCCTGGCCAGGGCGCCACACGGGTCCGGGCGAAACCTACTATAGCCTATGCTGTAGTGCTCCCGCAGCCCACCCCAAATCCCAAATAAGAGAGACCTGCTCACTGTAGATATTTCTGTAGAAGAGGTTAAAGTTGGAATTGCGACACGGATGGGCCCACCACCATCAGGGTGCCCCTCAGCCACATGGATAGGTCCTACAGTGAAACTAATGGGCCTTTTAGATTCACCATATAGGGGTTCCTATTCGAATACTAAACCTCAGCCCAGCAGCTCTTATGTATAGGGCTCCACAGTCCGTAGGCCCAGACCCCCCATTTTACACGTTAACTACTGATCCCTGGCCAGGGAGCCACAGGAGCCAGATCGAAAATTCATATGCCCTATTCCATGGCGACCCTTTGGGTAATGCTGCATGCCAAACCTGAGACCCCTCGGCCAAGGCCTGCTCTCGTTTACTTAATTACAAATTTTGACCATTTTGGAAATAATCTTCGAAAAAATCGAAATCCTGCTATGTACACAGCCCAATGGGGGGGTCCTACCTGCACCAAAAATTTTTCCCCAGAAATCGGGCACGAGTTGTTAAAAAACCTAAATAGTATAGAAAATTTTTGAGCTCCGACCTCAAGGGTGGGGGGGAGAAAAAAATGGAGAGAAAGTCTGTAGTTCAAAATTCAATTTTTTATAACTCAAAAACGGCTCGACCGATTTCGCTCAAATTTGCAGAGCATGGACCCCTTGTGAAGGGCTTTCTACTGGTACAATCATAGGTGTACCTGGGCTGAACCCCTCCCCCCAAATGGAAAAGTGCCGACCCCACCCTCGAAATTTCGGAGGCAGACCCCACCCCCAAATGGCCAAATCCCAGACCCCACCCACCCAAATTTGCCAGACCCCACCCTCAAAATTTCGAAAATTTTGCCTCAAAATTAGTAAAAATTCAAAATTTTTTGGACACATTCGAAATTTTTGCAAAAAATCCAAGTTTTTTCTAACAAATGAACAAAAATGAAGAAATATTGTGGATTTTTAGTTGGAAATAACGCTTTTTTAGCAAATTTGCGAATTTCTTGTAAATTTTTGACCAAAAAATTTTTACCCCCCCCCCCAAATTCGACTTTTCCGGACCCCACCCCACCTCACAACGGCTGACCCCACCCACCCTAATTTCGGCTACCCCCTCCCCCAACGTTTTCTCAAGGTACACCTATGGGTACAATATGAAGGCTCTAGCTCAACTCCTCCGCCGGCACCAGGGGAAACTATGATCCAACACTACGCAATCAATGTGCCTGTTTTTCCCTATTCTAGGTAGTGCGCTGTCGCGCACTACCTGATATGTATATACATATAGTATAACTTACGCGAAAAACTTGCAGTAAAATATATAGTATATATACGAGGAATGGTGACAATAGAGAGGACAAGTTACAAGGGCAAGAAAGGTAATGTGCAAAACGGGGGGTCCGGGGGGCGGAGCCCCCCAGAAGTTGAAGAATTTTTTGAAATCGTGGAAAATTCAGCAATTCAAATGTTTAAAAAGAATAAAAGATTAGTTAAGACTTAAGATGAGATGAGTTATTGAGTTGTATAATCGATCAGTGGAAAACCAAAACGGGAATTGGATGCTTTTCAGAATTTTTCATTTCAATTTATTCTAGAGCACTTTCAGAAGCTGCCAATTATCAATCCTGCATTTCCCATTTATATACTTACAAAACAGGAAAGGAAACAAAATAGAAGAAGCTTTAAGAGACAGAAGTTCTGGCACAGAACTACGTATATATATATACGTAATAACGCAGCACAGAAGTATATATAAGTGCGCCGCAGGCGAAATTTTTCAAAAAATTTAATTGAAATTAGTGAAATTTATTAAAATTATGCTTATTTTTACTCAAAATGTGCGTATATATAAACAGCTGAAAGATTTTTCTAGGGGGGGGGGCCGGAATGTCAAAGGAGGGGGCCCAAATCGCAAAGGGGGGGCCCGGGCCCCCGGGCCCCCCCCCTGGATCCGCGGGGTTGGGGGGGTATCCCCCCAAAATTTTCGACCAACTTTACCCCCCCACCAGATTTTTTGACTTCTCCTCCCCCAACTTTCCGGCTACCCCCCGAACCCTACCCCCAACGATTTTTGGACCCAAAGAAGTTAGCTAAATTGGCCGAAAATGGTCATTTTTTGAAAAATTTTTCTAAAATTTTGCTTTAGATCAAAAAATTGCTTTAGAACGGGGCATAAACGCTTAAAACAAAATGTTAAAAACAAGGCTTATTTTAATGAAAAAAGGGCTAAATTACAGAAAATTTTCTTTTTTTGGCCATTTTTCGAATTTTCTGAGGTCCGAATTCTGGGGGGGGGGTACCCCCCATCACATTTCGGAGGTCGGCCAAGATTTACCCCCCCCAGACCCAAAGAAAGTTCCAGTTCCAGGGAAACTATATATATATATATATATATATCTGCAATAGCTTCACCCGTTAGGCCACGGCGGTCGTGCTCGTGGTCGTGGCTTTTTTCCCGAAATTTTGACGGTTTTTTCCCGATTTATTATACTGCATAAAATAAACTATACTACAAATATACTACATAAATCACACAGACAATATATATAGGGCGGCAGACTGATTAAATTTCAGTGCTACTTCCACATTTTGGCTTCGTCATTTCTTCGTCATTTTTATTCTGGCGTCGTCAAAACTATTCTTCATTTTTCATTCATATATATATATATTACGTATATATATATATATATATATATATATATATATATATGTTTTGCAAACTTCGAATAATCCTTAGTATTTTTCCGATTTCGGGAGGTCAACTTTGGTTAAGTACGTATATACGTATCATAGGGGTCGCGACAGCGTTCCCTATAATATGTGTGAAAAGTTGCTGGAGACCCTGTAAAATAAGCTGCGCTGAAGCTGCGCAAAATCCTGCGCAGATTTCATGCGCAAATTGTAGAGCACATCGAGTTTAGTATGTTTGCAAAGTTTAAGCCCCGTATCACTTACCGTTAACAAGTTGCGCCCCGGATCGGTTATGGCGGCGATGTTTTTTCCGCTGGTTTCTCCTATTTGATGGTTATATTGTACATAATTTTCGCCGCTTTCACGTGAACTGCAGCGGTGGGCCAACCTAAAGGGCTATAGGGTCTATTAGTACCCTCTAAAGAATTTAAGAATCGCAACTTTTTTGCGCGCAGCGCCGCAGTGGCGCCGCAAAGTCGGCTCAGAGCGAAAAGTGGCCATTTTTGTGGTCGACGTCGCTCAGGTCGAACGTTACGAGCTGGAGCTGATTAACTTTATATATTCAGAAATTACATATATTGAACTAACTAACGGTCCAGGTTGCGTTTCTCTATCACTTCCCTAGCGACTACATTGTCCCGTCAAAAATGGCGAAAATTCGAAAAATGAAAAATCGAAATTTCTCGCTATCTATTCAACTTTAAAAGCTCAAATCTTTTTCATATATATACAATGGTTTTTCTGGCACGGAGAACCGATTTCCTCAGTCAGTTTTATCGTCAGACCCACACATCTTGCTGGGCTGGTTCCACTTTGCCATCGGGAGGGTCAAGTTCAAGTTCAAGTCGGAAACCGCTTCCTGGAGGTCCATAGTAAGCATTACCTGGCCTCAAACTTTGTCTATTGGGGTTTCCTGTTGCGCCCAGCTCATTCCCGGTATCCGTTTTGCCGTCCGACGTACCTGTTTTGCTGGGCTGGCAAGATGGCCAAAGGCGAAATTGCCAAATTTTACCATTTTTACCCTAAATTTTCAAAAAATTTTCCGGCTTCGCCGGATTTTTAACGAAATTTTCACTATTTTAGCCTAAAAACCATTTAAAATTAATCATTTTTTGCGATTTTTAGCAGGTTTTACACATAATAACCCACAATAATTCCAAAAATTTTCCGAAAATATGCCCTCCCATTTAGGGTCAGCCCCCCCATCGATGGGGGGCCCCCCCGTATGAAGCCCCCCCATAAATTTTTGCCTAAAAATAGAGCCAGTGTAGAGTGCTGTGGTGGGGTGGGGACTTAGGCGATTTTGGGTCTAAAATAAAATATTTCAAAAAAGTGGTCAAATTTGGTATCAAATGAAAGCCCTAAGTGTTCTTATCAACTCTTGACATGGCACCATCCACCAAATGTTGCTGTGTCGGATTTATGTCTTTCTCAATTGGAATCTAAAGGATAGACATACATGTATATAGGCCCAACACACATATTACCTCTTTTGTGGGGAGCATTTCTGTTACA